>JXCR01095903.1:93581-146190 GCA_002079205.1 Phalaenopsis hybrid cultivar | reverse complement strand
GAAGCGGGCAACGGGATTTCAATTCCGATGACCGACAGCTTCTTACGGGCAAACCCCACACCAAAAATAGTGCCGACAGATACGTATACTTGTATTACTCCATGTAGGATCTGTTGTGATTAAGTATTGATTTTCTAAATCTTAAGTTCATAGCCTCTAATATTACTCCTTGTAGGATCGATATCCAGGACTCTATTGGAGCCCTGTATTACTTGAGTGATACGTATACTTGCATTGATAAGTGTGACTTTGCAATTATTGAATATTTTATACACATTTTTATCAAATCTATAACCGCTGTCAAGTATTTGGCGTCGTTGTTGTGGAACGAAATCTTCTAGCAGCAGTATCAAATTCTTGTATTTTTAAGCATATATAAAGTCGTTGTCACTCCACCTCCACCAAGAAATCTATCACCCTTTCCTACCCTTAAACTTATATGTTTATAAACTCAATCCTATCAAATTTAACCTTATATTATCAAATTTATTCCAATCCTATCAAACTTAATCCAATCCTATAAAACTTAACTTGATTCCATCAAGATCAGATCTAATTCAAATCCATTTGAATCCAATCAAATAAAATTTATATTCAAATTTGGTTCTCAAACCTGTCCTTTGATTCAAGTTCCATATCATCACTCTAATGGTCAAATGTTCAGCTCAATATTAAGGGTAAACTTATTTTTAGATCTCAAGTGAAGTCAACCTTTATCAAAACTTATCCTTTTTTTCTAATTCTTCGAACTCTATCATCACATAATCATTCATTAATGAATAAGAGAAATATAAGGCATTACTTTAACGAAGAGTGTTTTCAGGAATAATTCTTGAGCTATAATTAAATATGAGGGAGTCCTCTCATAGCGATACCAGTCCCAGAATAAAATAAACTTTATCTTAGACTTGTAAAGTAAGGGGAAGATCTCGATTCCACATATTCATAAATCAGAAAGATTTTTGTTATCTCAGTGATTAAATCCATTATAAGGCAATATTTATATTCTTCAAAATATTATATTATTATTTTAATGTTATATTTGATCATTTAGATAAAGGTTTTTCAAGGCCTATGGTGACTACCAAAAAATAAAAATCCCACCATGATTCTCCTAGGATTTGTGACCACTTCCATGATTTATCTTATCTCTGAGTATCTGACGAAGGGATCTATTCCGCTTTTTGTTCCTTTGGATTCTACAGTTATTGATGGTTCCTCAATGATCTATCGGCTACGTTTTTTTGGTGACCAATTCCCAAGGTGAACACATCTATATAGTAAGTTGGTGTCGGCACTATTTTGGTTGTAGAGTTGCCCGTTAGAAGCTGTCGGCCGCCGANCTTAGGTCCTGGTGATGATTTCGATCAAAGTGGATTTCAGGTATTGGTTTAGAGCTAGGTTAGAGGTTGTTTGGGATGGGGCTTTTGTGGGGGATCAACTCCTCTCATTGTGGTGATGGTGTGTGCACAGTTAATTGAATTTTGGTGGACTATGGAGGTGTGGGGAAATATGCCCTGGTTGGAGCTAAAATTTTGAACTCAAAATTGAGCTCTCATAGTGGGAACCAAAGGAGGAAAAACTCGGAATTAAGTTGAGTTCTTGGAGAGTATATATATATATATAAGTTTAGAAAAATAAAAAATCAAACTAATCTCATATCTTCCATAGTTCAAATGAAAGAGCACTACACCTTAAGCCATGTATCTATCCAAAAAGATAAACACATGACTTGAGGGTGAGGCTCAATCAAATAAACTAAGAAATACATGAAATCCGTTTGGTCTGCAAAACAATTTTATTTATAAATCGACAAGTTCTCATATTTAATATAGAGAATTAAATAGGGTTTACATTAAGTTGGGTTCAGAGAAGCTTTCTATAAGGGCAAGCCCCTATAGTTAATTACATCTTAGATAACCAAAGTTATCTAAGAAAACCCTCGATAAAAATCAGTGAATATTATCTTCAAAAAGGTCAAAAGGATAGGACTTTTCAACGAGATCGGACAAAGAAGTGTGAAAAGGTAATGTCTCAAATTTGGAACATTTATTGTAGACTCCAAAGGAGAAAGAACTAGAGGATGTCAGAGACCCAGAGGAAAACCTCAGTGACTTCCCAAGCTACCATATAGTTTGACTTCAGTTTAGAGGAGAAATTACTTAAGTTTTTCATCCTGCAATTTTTTTTAATTAGGGCTTACATTTGTGTGAAATGATCACGCACATAGCCTGAAAGATGTGAGGATTTAGATCTTGATGAATGTCAACCTAGGAATCCTAAAACGAGTTAGGGCTTAAATTGTACAACAGAGCTATACAAAGGCCTAAAGAGAGGTTGAGGATTTATGTCACACTAGGCAAACAACCTCAAAATTCTATGGCTTGTTGTTTAATTCTAAGGAATGGTTTATCATGTTTTGCTGTTGAAAATGGCTGTGCGGCCCACGATGTTAGCTCTAAACTCCTCGTCGCAACAAGTTTAGGTTTTCTAATGTGTCAAGTTATGATGTCAAATCAAATGTCCCTAAGGGTCATGGTTATTTAAATATTATGGGGCATATTAAAGTTGATTAGAACGTCACCGGTTAGGATTCTACTGTTCCCTCATTCCGGTACCATTGTTTTCTTTCTGATTCACTTAGTCCAAATGAATTTACTAAACTCAACTTAATGAGTTCCATACTTTCATTTAGGCCATGAGAAATCTCGTTAGCAGTCATAAGTTACCTCCTCTGAGGGATTCCCGATCATCTGATAGAGACGTTTTAATTTAGTTGCAATTTTTGTTTTGTGATGTTTGTAGTTAAATTTTGAGTTGTCTTATATTTTGAATGTTGTGGCGGTAAATTTTATCTGGATTGATTTTTTAGTTTTGGTTTTGATTTTACGGCTATCTTAGCAGTTTTGGTTTTCATGCAGGGTGACATCATTGTTTAACATACAAGCTCGAGGTAAGAAGTACAACAAAGTAAATGCAATAATTTAAAAGCGTACACGTCGATTCTTCTCGTTCCTCCATTTGAAAGGTTAGTATTTGCAAGGCATTTATATAATTTTTCAAGGAATTTAAATTTCAGGAGTAGATGAAGGTTTAGCTACCAAACCCCAATTTGTGACTTTATTGAATCTCAGAAGATCCTAGTGGATGATTTTAGAATAAAAATATGGCAAGTCCAATTTGCCCTTCAGAATGTCCAATAGATTTCAAAATGCTCGAGGCATGACCCTGGACCACTTTGAAGATTTCTTGAATTATTCCGAGTTCATTTTGGACTTATCATATTGTTCCATTAATCATCTGAGGTAAAAGTGTGACTACCCATTGCTTAGTGAAACTTGACAATTTAATTATCCCAAGGATACGATACCGAGTTAATCAATTGATGTTTCATTTAAAAGTTATGTGAGTGGGTGCCCTTAAGGCAAGTTTAAGTCATTTAAGATTGTAGTGCCCGCAATTAAAGTCAGGCTTGTAGTGTTTAGAGATTTTAATTGCCAATCATGTTATCTTCTAAATCTGATCAATTGAGTGTAGATATCGATCCTATGTCACTACTAAGCCCTTAATAATCGTGATAGGTGGAATGGTGATTATCAAAATTTTGATTTAAGTGATATGTATTCTTATTGAAAGATTACGTCATCATCAATCTTTAAGCTCAAGATAAGTAAATTATCATCTTTTATACCTTAAGCCCATCACTCAAGAATCATTTGATCTTAGTTGACTTCCGAGTCATGAAGATTAGGAGAATTATGATCTTGTTGATGTTATGTAAAGGTGGTGAGTGAGTTTCTTCCTTTTAGTCCCATTGTATTTCAATCATCCAATTATATTTATTAAGATCAAAATTTTCTATTTTCCCTTGGTTAATCCTAAATTTTGATTAAGAACCAAAATATAAAATGACTATTTGGCCCTTGGTTACTTTTACTTCATAACTCATTAAACACAACTCAAATAACTTGAGCATTCAGAGTAGCATATCCATGGGTTAATTGAAATATCAGAGGAGAATAATGTGGTTTTTCTTTGTATTGTTTTTTTTTAATTCAAGAAATAGGGTTTTCAAAATTGATTTATTTAATTATAAAAAATAAAGTTTTTATTTATGAGAAAATTATTAGAGGTTTTCTTAGGTCAGAGAAACATTTAGGCAAAATTTCATGCTTTTTTGAATTAAATTTTCATTATTATTATTTAATTTGGATCAATTTCAATGATTTAAATTAAATAGATAATAATGTTTTAATTATCAATTTTTTTTTATATTTTATTAAACTTCTCTGAGTTCAGAAAACTCATAGAATCAAATTTTGTATTTTTATGATTTTTTAATTTATTTATTATAATTATTTTAATGAGAAAATAAAGAAAATTCATTTTAAAACTTTTAAAATTTATTTTTAACTTATAAAAATTAGGAAAAATGTCCTAATGAATTCTAAGTGATCAGGGAAAATTTGTACACATTTTGAACTATTTTTTGTATTTTTGAAAATTTTAATTGTTTTAATTATTTTTAATTCAAAATAAACTTTGAAAATGACATAATTTCACAAAAATAGTTTTTATTTTTATTAAATGCCCCTGATCACAAGGAACTCAAAAAACTATTTTGCATGTTTTTTCTAAGCTTATTTAATTTATTATAATTATTTTTGTACAAAAATACAAAGTTTCCTTAAAAATCAATTTTAGTACTTAAACTGAGCCAAATAATTTTTAAATTTTTACCGTAAGTAAATATAATTTTTATGCACAATGTGGAACTAATTTTATCAATTTTTTATAAGTATATAATTTACATAAATTAACACAAAATATATACACTTAAGTAAATTTAGAAATTTACAAAATTATTCAAGCCATCATGGTATTTTTCTTAAGCTTCTCTGACCATAGAAAACCTACTAAAATTATTTCCATAATTTTCAAAATGATATTTTAATTTATATAATTAAAATGGCCAAAATTGCCACCTTAGTTTGAAAATTAAGGTTAGAAGCAAGAGATGTCCTCTGACCTTGGAAAAATCAGAGGACATAGTCTCTATCATGAGGAACAAACCCTCAAAATTTCAGCCATGGAGAGCAAGGTTTGATCATAATGATTTAAAACACTCCATAAGGTATTTAATTCATTAAAAATCAGGGAATAAGAAAATAATTTTTTTAGTCCACATTATTCTCCCTGTTCACGGAGCAATAGGGTATTTTTCTTTTATTTTTATGATTTTTCTAGAGAAAGATATGGATATTTGAAGTTCAGACATTTAAAATAATTCAAAAAAATCCATATTTTTCTACTTATCCACGCGATGCCAACTCATCCTACGGCGGCTCCGAACTCACACGCGGCGCGCTCCCATTCATTGTACTTTCCACCTAGGCATGCCACGCGGCCTGCGGTTCACGCACCAAGAGTATGTCCGGCTTGATCTTCTCCATTGATTAAATAAACGCCCGATAAGACGACTCTTCATTATCGTCCCTAAGTGACCTAACCCGAGAACCGTTCACATTAAAACCTTAAGATCTTCGTCTAAACTCAATCAAATTTCATGGGGTTTTTTTCTAAACCTTCATCTACTCGAGACAAACCTATCTATATGGTATATACGGTATGAAATACAGTAAATACGTATAATGAATCAAAAAGGCTCGGATTAGGTCTGAGGTTCAATACCTTTTTCTGAGAGGGGAGTCCTCAATCAGATGGTTGTGGTAGCTTCTAATGGGTCCAACAAACCTCAAGATGAAGTCTTAGGTCCTGGTGATGATTTCGATCAAAGTGGATTTCAGGTATTGGTTTAGAGCTAGGTTAGAGGTTGTTTGGGATGGGGCTTTTGTGGGGGATCAACTCCTCTCATTGTGGTGATGGTGTGTGCACAGTTAATTGAATTTTGGTGGACTATGGAGGTGTGGGGAAATATGCCCTGGTTGGAGCTAAAATTTTGAACTCAAAATTGAGCTCTCATAGTGGGAACCAAAGGAGGAAAAACTCGGAATTAAGTTGAGTTCTTGGAGAGTCTCTGGAAGCAAATGGGCAGAGTTTCCCCAAATATTTTACTTTTTTTTGTCGTAGAGGGATCAATTTAAATCCATGGTTGCTTGGTAGAGCTTAGAGCTTGGCAGTGGGTGTTGAGGCTTGCTGAGGTATAGGGATGAAGGGTTCTAGGGACCAATTAGACTTGGTCAGCTTAGGGAGGTCTAATTTTGGGTTTTAGCCAATGGGGGTACCTTTGGCCTGGATGTTTCCAGCTGCTGAGGAGGTGGCTGGCCATTGTATGGTCACTTCTTGGCTCAAGGAGGCCAGGGGGTGACTAATGATGGTTAACCCCTAATGGTATGGCATTATGAAGAAGATATCTCAAGTTTGGTCCCAAAAGGGGTAAAATCCATTAAATTAGGGGACCATTGGTCCATATCTCACCTAGGGTGATTTAAGTGGATTTATCCTGGTTAATAGGATGCACTTGGTGGCTAGAATGGTCCATGGTTGGCCAATTTAGTTTGGTTGGGTCAAATTTGGTGTATGAGTTCATTTAGATCAAATTGGCTTTGAGTTGAGTTTAGGTTGGGCTAACCATGACATTGAGCCCAATTAACTGATCAATTTGGTGTAAATAATTGCTAAAGAGAGTTTGGAAAAGAATTGGCGTGGTTTCAAGTTGATTTGGGATTTCAATTTGGTTGATTTTGGTCATTTAGTCAATTTCGAGGTGTTGGATTGGACTTGGGTTTATGTTAGGCTAAGGTTGGGTTAGTTCAAAATTTATGGCTCAAAATGGTCTAGGTGAATGTCATAAAGAGTTTTCAACATCAATTGGATGCCAATTTTGGGTTTAGGGAATTCAATTTGGTGGAATTTGGAGACATAGCCAATTTGGGGCAAATTTGGGGATTTTGAATGTGGGTTAAAATTGAGTGAAATTGAGGCTTGAAAAAGGCCAATTGAAGGTCCAATATGATGTGTATGATTGTTAGTAAGAATTTAGGATTCAAATTGGGGCAATTGAGTGGATCATATGGTTCAATTAGGCGAGATTATGTCATACGGTTAAAATTGGGGGTTTAATTTAGATCAAAATTAAACTCAAAGAATGGGTCAATTAGGATTGAATTTGGTTTGCATTTATTATATGAAAGATTAATTTGAGTTTAGAATTGAAATTTGTGAGGATTGGGCCAAATTGATGGGTATATGAGGTTAATTTGGAGAAATTGGGCCCTTAAAGGCAATTTGGGGCTTTTTTGGTCAAAGTGGTCAAATTGGCCAAATTGGGTTCAATTAAAAGGTCCAAATTGATTTTAGGGACATTTGAAATGATTTTGAGGGTTTTGGGAAAATTTGGGCTACCAAGGGTATTTTTGTAATTTTGGCAAATTTGAGGGTATTTTGGTAATTTTGTAATTTTTCTGATTTTTTGGGCAATTTGGTTAGTTTCAAATGATTTGAAATGATTTTTGAATAAATTTGGGTATTTTGGGTGAAATTGGGAATTTTGGACAAATTTGGGGTTTGGGGGTGTTTAGGTAATTTGGGTGGATTTGAGGGGCAAAAGGCCAAGTTGGATATTTTGGTAGAATTGGGGTGCCAACCACCTTATATACGCTATGGACCAATGAAATCCCCATTTGGGTCCTCTATGTACTGGTCTTAGCTAAACCCTAGCCTAGGGTCAGAGGGTCTAGGGCACCATCTATATGAGTTTCCAAAAAGATCAAGGATCAAAGTCAACAAAATTGGGTTTTAGGGTTGTGAGTGAAAGTGGGTGCAAGTGAGCGAACTAGATCCAGACCAACACCCAGGGTCCTTAAGGCCAAGCAATCCTATGGGGACTCCCCTTGAGCTTCCTCTGTAGTGGCCCCACTTACTAAGTGCTAGAGGTTAGAACCAGCATATGGAACTTCAAGTTGAGCACAGAAGAGTTCAGAGTTTCTAAAGGTGAGGGTTCCTTTTCTAGTTTTCTAGAAATAGTCAACAAGAAATTCCTATGGCTAGACCCTAGGCTACTAAAGAGAGAATACTAAACCCCAACCAAAAGAGAGGTCAATAGTTGGTCACCTTGTTTTCTTCTCTATCGTCATGCATGACTGCTTGAATTTCCATTTATCTTTTGTGGATTTATTCAAGTACTTGATCATCACTTTATCTCTAGCATTAAATTCTCCATTATTTGATTCACTATCAACTATGAGTCTAACTTCACAATAAACAATCAGGTGCCACTCTCATATGTGAGACACAATATGACGATCAAAGCTTCATATTCTACTTGGTTCTTTGTTACCTCGAACTCCATAGCTCCTAAGTGTTACAAGTTCTCTTCTGATGAGATACTAAGAGAAATCCTTAATTCCACCTTGGATTGGCTCGAGGCACTATCTACATATAGGATACATTCTTGTCGTTTGGTTAGATCTTCATCACCTAACCTCTCTTGCTCTGAGAATTCTGCTAGGAAATCTGCAATCTCTTACAATGTTATAGCCGTTTGGGGTATGCACATGATGTCAAATTTGCTCATCTTTACTTTCAACGTGAGTAGTGGGTCGGAGAGTTCTGGTGGGACAAGCACCAAATTCAGCGAATGATATAAAATCAACTGAATGTGATGTGTTTTAAAATAAGTTTGCAACTTACGAGCTGACACATAAAAAAAGGTTAGTTTCTCCATAATCAGGTACTTGATCTCCAGTCCTTAGAGGACGTGACTAGTGTAGTTGATCCGGAATGCCTTCTTGACTCTTCTTTGACTAGCATCAAGCTAATTTCTTCAGCTCCCACTCCCAAATATAATGAGAATTCTTCATTCAACTTTGGGCTTTGGAGAAGCAGTAGTGAAGCTAGAGAGTCCATTAGGTTTTGGAAGTCCTGCTGACACTCAGTTATCTACTTAAAGCTTTTACCCTTTCTGAGTGTCTTAAAGAATGCTGCTCACTAATCACCCAACCTCAAAATCAACCGACTGAGGACTGCAAGCCAGTTGGTCAACTTGTACACTTCTCAGATATTTTTGGATAACGACATATCAATCAACACATAACTTTTCTCTGAGTTAGCTTTTATGCCTTTCGGAGTTTGGATGTAGCACAGGAACTTGTCAGTTGAGGCTCTGAATGCGCATTTTAGAAGATGTAACTTCATATTATAGTTTTTAAGGGATTCAAAGGTTTCTTTTAAATTATTTATATGTTGTTCAGCTACTGGATTTTCACAAGATATTATCCACATATACTTCAATATTGTTTCCATTTTTATTAGCAAAAATTACATCCATCATGCTCTGGTATGTTGTTCCAACAATCTTAAGACCAAAGGGCATTACATTATAATAGAAAACACCATCAATAGTTATGAAAGTAGTATTCTAAGCATCGACCATTGCATGTTTATTTGATGATAACCTAAGAAGGCATCCAGGAAACTCATCATGGAATGTCCCACAATTGAATCCAATAGGGCGTCGTTCCTCGGTAAGGGTATCGGTTCTTCGAGCAAGGGACATTAAGGATTGTGAAGTCTACACACATTTGCCACTTTTTTTTGGCCTTCTAAACCATGTCGACGTTTGACACCCAAGTGGGATACTGCACTCTCTATGTAGCCCACTTCCTTCAGCTTCAGTACCTCTTCTCTTATGGGCTCGACCACTTCCGCTGTTGAGTTTTTGATCTTCTTTTTTCTTATTTGAATGGTGGTACTCACATTCAAGTTGTGGCAGGTGACATAGACTAGTTTTTTTCAACATCTTAATATTGGACCAAGTGAAGAAGTCATGATGGTCCAAAAGTGTCTAAACCAGCAGCTCTCTGTGCCCGACATGAAATATTTGGCATGTTAAGAAAGATTTAACAGTCTCAATATTATTGAAAGGAATCTCCAGAGTTGTCTCATTGATCTCGAGACCTCCTTCCCTCTGGTTTTGTAGGTTGATTGAATCATGCCCCATGCTTCTTACTGCCCAAACGTAATAGATTCGAGATGGTTCCAAATCTCCTTAGAATGTGATCACCTCACCATCTCTTGGGAACTTGACCATGGCATGGTATGTGGATACCACGGCCTTGAACTGGTTCAATAATTGATGATCAAAGATGACATTGTAGGTAGGAGGCGAGTCTACTATCTAGTAGACCTCCATCTCCGTGAACTGCTCTTCACCCTCTCCCCAAGTAGTCGCTAGTGGCATAATGCCTAGGGCCTCCTTCCTTTCTCATCAAAAGTCGTGTAGGGAGCATATTGGCTCTACCAACCGGTTGGCATGAAGATTGATCTTATCAAACACCGACTTAAATAAGATGTTCACTGAATTGCTAGTGTCAATCAGGATACTCCCAACTTGAAAATTGCTTATTATCTCCATTACAACAATAGCGTCAAAATGTTGCACAGTTGCCCCCTTCACTACATGGATGAGATGTTGCACAGTTCCCCCATCCTAGAGCTCTTGTTGGAGGCTTGTCAGGACCACTTTGTTGCTTCAAAAATAATCGAAACTATCTCAGTGATGTGGAAAACATTTGTTTGGATGGGTATGTTTGGGCCTATCCTTTTGAGGCCTTCCCGTGCCTTTGAATTAAGTCCCCCGGGTTGACAAACTTCTTTAATTTTTGACATTAATAAGCTCCTCGATAAGGTTTCAAAGGTTCCTACATTCCTCCTTATAGTGTTAGTGGTCCCCGTGGTACTAAAGTACTTCGTCATATCTCGGAGAAAAGCTCCAACCCTCATTGATGAAACCTTTTTGAAGTATTGTTTATCTTGGATGGCATTCACAATCTTCACCATCGACAATCTAAGTAGGGTGGCTTGGAGTCCCTCATACTTATCGAACGGTCTTTCAAAGTGTTGGGTTGACCCGCCATATTGAGCAAGTCGCTGGTCTCAACTCCTTATCTGACGTCCCTGATTGTTACAAAGGTCATACCCTTTGTTGCTCAAACGGGCCAACTATCATTATACCATGGTCAGAAGGATGGTCTGTGATCCTCTCTTGATCTTCACCCGTCAATTTGCAGGGCTCTCTTCTAGGCTCAGTGGTCTATCAACTCTAATTGAGGGATGATTTCCTCGACGATGATCTGCTTGTTGGCCATTTCCCGCCGCTCAGTCAATTCCTAGGGTCCTGCAAACTGAGTTTGTAACAAAATTTCCCTGACCTCAAGCTTTATTTCAGGGAAGCCTGTGCCATGTTGGATTGAAGGTTCTTTACATCCAGCATCTCCCTTTGGAATCTCAGAATGTGGGAGTGCAGGCTCTCATTTAGTCCTTGTTTCATCTGCCACAAGGACCGTGTACTCTTCTTTGGTGCCCCAACACTTGCAAACTACACCAAGAAAATTTTGCAGAATTCCAAAAAGCTACTGATGATTCTGGTCGGAAATGAGTTGAACCACCTCAAGGCTAATGATCACCAGATGATAAAGAACATACGACTTTGAATTTGTCCGGACCATCAACATGCAAATTGCGTATTCGAACAAGATGATGTGGTTATTGGGTTCAAACAAGCCTCTATATACCTCCAATGTCGAGAGTTTGAATTTTTATGTTGCTCGATTTCTAAATATGAAAGGAGAAAGGATTCTCTGGCTGACGCAGTGCATCAATAAGCCCAAACCTCTCTCTTTGCCTGTGAAGATCTAGTGTTGGCTTGGTACTGCGAATCTTTGGCCATCTCGGGACAATGGTTCAGTCTTCTTCCATGGTGCACTGACACTGCCTCTTGAGGAGAGTTCTGTCCTTGAGGAGACTGATCTCCACCTACAGTCAAAATAGCCCTCAGGACTTCTGTGATCAAGCTCGATACCTGATTCATTATCCGAAACTCTTGCATTTCCTATTGCACAAACTCCTCTACGCCTTCTTTAATGTACTATGCATTGGTCATTTCTCTCCGACGATTTTCTTCTTATTGTGATGGTTACACTCCTCTTTTTTGTCGACACTCACCACAGTTTTTAGGATGTTAAATCCAAACTTTCAGAGTGACACGCCTAAGGAATAGAGCGCGAAAAGGAGGGAAAGAGAAGATAGAGCAAAATAATGAACAATAAAATTGTGTAACTTTTATTCATAAGATGAACCCTATTGTAGGAAAAGGGGTTGTGAGATTATATTTTGTCTAGAAAAATAGATACAACATGCGGTAGTTTGGTTAACACATACTTATATGGTCAAGTGCCTGAGATGACTTCCAACCGAATTTTGGTTTGGGAAGTTATGCTCTGGGAGCAGAGAATGACCGATCGGGTCATCACCTAGGCGGCTATGGCCAAAGGGTATACCGATGCCAACTGACTGCTAGAGATCCTACCGATTTGTATCATCCACCCGCCTTGATTGAGGAATGCCGACTGATTTGTCCTGCTTGAGGTTAATGCCAGTAACACTTTGTGAGGATGGCCGAATTCTGTCCGCCTCGGATTCATTTTTCTCCCGACTAGTGGGAGCCGGCCGGATAAATGCGGGCTCTTGAACTGTACCTGATGGATCCTAGACCACCACATCATCTTCCTTATGGACTCTCAAATTTCTTTAATATTTGTGCTGAGACATTTTTTACGTATAAATTCCTATGTTCTTACTTATCAAACATCAAAATCTTGATCTTTATATTATTTTAGTTATGCATGAAAATATGTTTTATTTTTTAAAATTTAATAATAATGAAATTTTTAATAATTTGATATGAAAATTTTGAATGACGAAATGTAAAAGAATTAAAGATTATCTGTTAGACGTCTAAATTCATAAGAATAATGCGCCATGTACGTAAATGTCTCAAAATTAAAACGAAAAATAAAATACACCCACCAATTCGTTACATTTATTGCTATCACCATCAATGCCGGCCACATTTACAATTCAGGTTGCGACGCTAGGCGACAGTACTGAATTCTGAAATCAGCTCTTTTCCGCACAACCTAACAAAGTAATATTTTCTCGTCCTCAACATCGGCTAACGAGAAAAAGCAAAACAACGATCTTTAATTCAGACAGTGAACTTATTAAGAGATACTGCGTATAACTCATGGACTCCTCTCCAGCCTCGCAAGGAGAGCAAGCCTTAACCTATCGCCGTCGCCCCGAAAAGTCTCCGGCACTCGAACAATCACGTCTTGCAGCGTCAGCTCGTCGAAATTTACAACAGTCGCGTGCTGAACAACCAAACCAAGCTCCCGCATCTCCGCCATCAACTTCGCCGCCGAGTGGCTCAAATTCTTCGACTGCATCCTAATCACGGCATCATCGCCAATAAGCTGCACCTCCATTTCAATGGTAGCAATCTCCCCGCCACTTATTGATTTTTTCATAAGACTACTACTCGGCATTCCTCCACAACCACCACTCCCCTGTTCTAAAAGCCCTTCCTTTTTAACCTTCTTCCCCTCTCTCTCCAGCTCCTCTACCTTACCTCTCAGCTCCTTTATATACGAAACAGCATCCGCAAGGAGAGATGCCTTATCCATCTTCGATACGTTANCACTTTAGGAGGATGGTCGAATTGTGTCCGCCTCGGGTTCATTTTTCTCCCAACTAATGGGAAACGACAGGATAAATACGGGCACTTGAATTGTACCTGATGGATCCTAGACCACCACATCATCTTCCTTATGGACTCTCAAATTTCTTTAATATTTGTGCTGACACATTTTTTACGTATAAATTCCTATGTTCTTACATATCAAACATCAAAATTTTGATCTTTATATTATTTTAGTTATGCATGAAAATATATATTAATTTTTAAAATTTAATAATAATGAAATTTTTAATAATGTGATATGAAAATTTTGAGTGATGAATTGTAAAAAAATTAAAGATTATCTCTTAGACGCCTAAATTCATGAGAATAATGTGTCATGTACTTAAATGCGTCAAAATTAAAATGAGAAATAGAATACACCCACCAATTCGTTACATTTATTGCTATAACCTTCAATGCCGGCCAAATTTACAATACAGGTTGCGACGCTAGGCGACAGTACTGAATTCTGAAATCAGCTCTTGTCCGCACAACCTAACAAAGTAATATTTTCTCGTCCTCAACATCGGCGAACGAGAAAAAGCAAAAGAACGATCTTTAATTCAGACAGTGAACTTATTAAGAGATACTGTATGTAACTCAAGGACTCTTCTCCAGCCTCGCAAGGAGAGCAAGCCTTAACCTCTCGCCGCCGCCCCGAAAAGTCTCCGGCACTCGAACAATCACGTCTTGCAGCGTCAGCTCGTCGAAATTTACAACAGTCGCGTGCTGAACAACCAAACCAAGCTCCCGCATCTCCGCCATCAACTTTGCCGCCGAGTGGCTCAAATTCTTTGACTGCATCCTAATCACGGCATCATCGCCAATAAGCTGCACCTCCATTTCAATGGTAGCGATCTCCCCGCCACTTATTGATTTTTTCATAAGACTACCACTCGGCATTCCTCCACANCCATTTCAATGGTAGCAATCTCCCCGCCACTTATTGATTTTTTCATAAGACTACTACTCGGCATTCCTCCACCACCACCACTCCCCTGCTCTAAAAACCCTTCCTTTTTAACCTTCTTTCCCTCTTTCTCCAGCTCCTCTACCTTACCTCTCAGCTCCTTTATATACGAAACAGCATCGGCAAGCAGTGATGCCTTATCCATCTTCGATACGTTCGGCACCACCGAGCGGAGAGCATAGAAGCGACTGTTGAGTTTCTCCCGCCGCTGCCGCTCTGCTTCCACGTGGTTCGCTGGATTGCTACTCTCCGGCGCTGCAGTATTACCCGGAGTCCTCACACGCTTCTCAGCCCGACGGCGGCAGATGATCCTTTCCTCTGAGTCCGAATTCTCTGATTCAACGGACGACCAGAGGCCGTTTTTCTGAAGCAGAGCGGGGGTGCCAGAGAGAAAAGCTCTCGCTTGATGGACTATAGACCAGNACCCTCATTGATGACACCAATTTGAAGTACTATTTATCTTGGATGGCGTTCACAATCTTCACCATCGACAATTTCAATAGGGTGGCTTGGAGTCCTTTATACTTATCGAACGATCTTTCCAAGTGTTGGGTTGACCTGTCATATTGAGCAAGTCACTGGTCTCAACTCCTTATCTGACGTCCCTAATTGTTACAAAGGTCATACCCTTTGTTATCTCAAACGAGCCAACTATCATTATACCATGGTTGGAAGGATGGTCTGTGATCCTATCTTGATCTTCACCCGTCACTTTGCAGGGCTCTCTTCTAGGCTCAGTGGTCTAGCAGCTCTAATTGAGGGATGATTTCCACGACGATGATCTGCTTGTTGGCCATTTCCTCCGCTCGGTCAGTTCCTGGGGTTCCTGCAAACTGAGTTTGTAACAAAATTTCTCTGGCCTTAGGCTCTATTTCAGGGAAGCTTGTGCCATGTTGGCTTGAAGGTTCTTTCCATCCAGCATCTCCCTTTGGAATCTCAAAATGTGGGAGTGTAGGCTCTCATTTGGTCCTTGTTTCAGCTGCCATAAGGACCGTGTACTCTTTTTTGGTGCCCCAACACTTGCAAACTACACCAAGAAAATTCTGCGGAATTCCAAAAAGCTGCTAATGTTTCTGGTCAGCAATGAGTTGAACCGCCTGAAAGCTAACGATCTCCAGATGATAAAGAACATACGACTTTGAATGTGTCCGGACCTTCAACATGCAAATTGCATATTTGAACAAGATGATGTGTTCATTGGGTTCAAACAAACCACTATACAACTCCAATGTCGAGAGTTTGAATTTTTATGCTGCTCGATTTCTAAATATGAAGGGAGAAAGGATTCTCTGGCTGACGCAGTGCCTCAATAAGCCCAAATCTCTCTCTTCGGCCATCTCGGGACAATGGTTCAGTCTTCTTTCATAGTGCACTGACACCGCCTCCTGAGGAGAGATATGTCCTTGGGGAGCCTGGTCTCCTCGTAAAGTCAAAACAACACCCGCGAGACTTCTGTGATCAAGCTCGATACCCGATTCATTATCCTAGATATCAACTCTTGCATTTCCTATTGCACAAACTCCTCCACGCCTTCTTTAGTGTACTATGCATTGGCCATTTTCTCTGATAATTTTCCTCTTATTGTGATGGTTACACTCCTCTTTTTTGTCGACGATATGAATTCACACTCACCACAGTTTTTAGGATGTTAAGTCCAAACTGTCAGAGTGACACGTCTAAGGAATAGAGCACAAAAGGGAGGGAAAGGGAAGATAGAGCAAAATAATGAACAATAAAATCATGTAACTTTTATTCATGAGATGAGTCCTTTTATAGGAAAGGGGGTCGTGAGATTACATTTTGTTTAGTAAAATAGATACAACATACGGTAGTTTGGTCAACACATACTTATATGATCAAGAGCTTGAGATGACTTCCAACCGAATTTTGGTTTGGGAAGTTATGCTTTGGAACAGAGAATGACCGACGGAGTCATCACCTAGGCGGCTTTGGCCAAAGGGTGTACCGATGCCGACTGACTACTAGAGATCCTACCAGTTTGTATCATCTACCCACCTTGATTGAGGATGTCGACCGATTTGTTCTGTGTGAGGTTAATGCCAGTAACACTTTAGGAGGATGGTCGAATTGTGTCCGCCTCGGGTTCATTTTTCTCCCAACTAATGGGAAACGACAGGAAAAATACTGGCACTTGAATTGTACCTGATGGATCCTAGACCACCACATCATCTTTCTTATGGACTCTCAAATTTCTTTAATATTTGTGCTGACATATTTTTTACGTATAAATTCCTATGTTCTTACATATCAAACATCAAAATTTTGATCTTTATATTATTTTAGTTATGCATGAAAATATATATTATTTTTTAAAATTTAATAATAATGAAATTTTTAATAATGTGATATGAAAATTTTGAGTGATGAAATGTAAAAAAATTAAAGATTATCTGTTAGACGTCTAAATTCATGAGAATAATGTGCCCTGTACTTAAATGCGTCAAAATTAAAATGAGAAGTAGAATACACCAACCAATTCGTTACATTTATTGCTATAACCTTCATGCCGGCCAAATTTACAGTACAGGTTGCGACGCAAGGCGACAGTACTGAATTCTGAAATCAGCTCTTGTCCGCACAACCTAACAAAGCAATATTTTCTCGTCCTCAACATCGGCTAACGAGAAAAAGCAAAACAACGATCTTTAATTCAGGCAGTGAACTTATTAAGAGATACTGTATGTAACTCATGGACTCTTCTCCAGCCTCGCAAGGAGAGCAAGCCTTAACCTATCGCCGCCGCCCCGAAAAGTTTCCGGCACTCGAACAATCACGTCTTGCAGCGTCAGCTCGTCGAAATTTACAACAGTCGCGTGCTGAACAACCAAACCAAGCTCCCGCATCTCCGCCATCAACTTCGCCGCCGAGTGGCTCAAATTCTTCGACTGCATCCTAATCACGGCATCATCGCCAATAAGCTGCACCTCCATTTCAATGGTAGCAATCTCCCCGCCACTTATTGATTTTTTCATAAGACTACTACTCGGCATTCCTCCACCACCACCACTCCCCTGCTCTAAAAACCCTTCCTTTTTAACCTTCTTTCCCTCTTTCTCCAGCTCCTCTACCTTACCTCTCAGCTCCTTTATATACGAAACAGCATCGGCAAGCAGTGATGCCTTATCCATCTTCGATACGTTCGGCACCACCGAGCGGAGAGCATAGAAGCGACTGTTGAGTTTCTCCCGCCGCTGCCGCTCTGCTTCCACGTGGTTCGCTGGATTGCTACTCTCCGGCGCTGCAGTATTACCCGGAGTCCTCACACGCTTCTCAGCCCGACGGCGGCAGATGATCCTTTCCTCTGAGTCCGAATTCTCTGATTCAACGGACGACCAGAGGCCGTTTTTCTGAAGCAGAGCGGGGGTGCCAGAGAGAAAAGCTCTCGCTTGATGGACTATAGACCAGTCTTCGGCAACGAGATGGGAGGAGCCGAGCTCGAGGACGCCATCTGGGGTTGACAAGTAGACGAGGGTCTGGATACCGTGGAGCTGGGCATCGCGGGCGCGGTCGCAGCCGGAGGCGGTGAGGGCGTTGAATCCGGCGAGCCAGATGGGAGCAGCAGAGGCGTAGGCGCGGGCCGGTGATATTGGGTCCTCGGCTGCGAAGGAGCGGGTCAGAGAGATAGCATAGAACCACTCCATGTCGTCAGCGTCTCCGCCGTGGCTTCCGTTGCCTCGGAAATGACCGTCGCCGACGGAAAAGTGGGTTTTTTCGGGGGAGGCGCGCCAGAATATGGCGTAGGCCCACCGTTCGGGGCGGGAGTTGAGGAGACATTGAAGGCGGTACTGAAGAGTCGAAGGTGGTGAGGAGGAGGAAGAAGGTGAGATCAACTCTTCCATTTGTGAGCGGGTTTAATTGGAAATTAGCAAAATCGAGCGGAAGTGGAAAGTGAGGAAGCTTTGGCGTTTAGCCCTGTTTTTTTTTTCTGCCGTTGGTTTTTCGCTTGGAGAAAATACTACTTCCTGGAAAATATTACTTCCGGCGTCTGAGTTGCAGCAATATAAAGGAAAGCAGAGGATAAAACATATACACTGATTAAAAAAACACTATTTGCTGAAGATAAGTTGGAGTCATTTCTCTTAACCGTTGCAGTTGTATCAAACAAACTCCGAGTTAGTTGAGTTACAAGCGTTTTGTTTTGTTTTTTTGTTAAGAATAGTTAAGTTTGAAGTTTGATGCTACTTCAGTTATGTGTTAAAATAGATAAAAAATTGCTATGAAATAAAAAATTTAGAACTTGTTAGATTAACTTTATTTTTTGTTTGGAAAAATTACATGCACATCACATATTTTTTATGTATTTAAATTTTATACTATTTTGGTGTTATAAAGCTATATTTAAGTAGTTGTAGTTTACTTTTAAACAAGAAATCATAGTGATCTTTTAAGTAATGTTAAAGATTTGAGTGTTATGCACATAAATATGAAAATTTAGATGATTGTGTGGTCTCTAAGTAAATGCCCCATATTTTAAGTTGCAAACAACATTAATATATTGGGTCATAAGGAAACTAATTCTCATCATAAAAAATTTAAGAAATAGTTAAAATGTAAACAAAATTGTAAAAATTACGTGAACAATAATATTGCTTGAAAATTTCCACCAAACGGATCCTATGATTTTATAATTGTATGGTCCACCTTATTAACACGAATAAGAATATATTGGATTGCTAAAAGTATCTATTTTCCTTGAAATTTTCATATAAAATTGATGCGTGCTAGAAAATTCGCGGCGGTAGAGTAATGTATTATCGTCTTAGCGTTGCACGAGAATTCAACACACACTCAGATAAAAAAATGAATCGAGCTGTGATCACACCAGAAATTTTTACGTGGAAAACCCGTAAAAAGGGGAAAAACCACGGGGTCTGGCCCAGTTGTAAAAATCCACTATAAGTTGATGATTACAAATGCCCCTTGTCCCACAAGCGGGAAAGGATAACTAGCATTCCACTTTACAATGTCAACTGATGACGTCTAGTTAGTGATGGTTGACGGAGACCGACAGTGATCAACGGTAGTCGACGACAATCGATGACGGTCGGTTGTGGTCGACAGAGGTCAGTGGTGGCTGATGACGGATAATGGCGGTCGACAGAGGTTAGTGGTGACTGGAGGCGATTAGCGGTGTCCGACGGTGGTCGACAGAGGTCAGCGGTGGCTGATGACGGACGGTGGTGGTTGACGGAGGTTAGTGGTGACTGGAGGTGATTAGCGGTGTCCGACGATGGTCTACAGACATCAGCGGTGGCTGATGACGGACTGTGGTGGTCGACGAAGTTCGGCGGTTGTTGTCGACGGTCAGTGGTGGTCGACGGCGATCGACGACGGCGAGGATGATCTTGGAATTGAGCTCATTCTCAAAGCCTCAAGTTCTCTCTTAAGCCTCCTNTACGTTAGGCACCACCGAGCGGAGAGCATAGAAGCGACTGTTGAGTTTCTCCCGCCGCTGCCGCTCTGCTTCAACGTGATTCGCAGGATTGCTATTCTCCGGCGCTGCAGTATTCCCCGGAGTCCTCCCACGCTTACGGCGGCAGATAATCCTTTCCTCTGAGTCTGAATTCTCTGATTCAACGGACGACCAGAGGCCGTTTTTCTGAAGCACAGCGGGGTTGCCAGAGAGAAAAGCTCGCGCTTGATGAACTATAGACCAGTCCTCGGCAACGAGATGGGAGGAGCCGAGTTCGAGGACGCCGTCTGGGGTTGACAAGTAGACGAGGGTCTGGATACCGTGGAGCTGAGCATCGCGGGCGCGGTCGCAGCCGGAGGCGGTCAGGGCGTTGGATCCGGCAAGCCAGATGGGAGCAGCAGAGGCGTAGGCGCGGGCCGGTGATATTGGGTCCTCGGCGGCGAAGGAGCGGGTCAGAGAGATAGCATAGAACCACTCCATGTCGTCAGCGTCTCCGCCGTGGCTTCCGTTGCCTCGAAAATGACCGTCGCCGACGGAAAAGAGGGTTTTTTCTGGGGAGGCGCGCCAGAATATGGCGTAGGCCCACCGTTCGGGGCGGGAGTTGAGGAGACATTGAAGGCGGTACTGAAGAGTCGAAGGTGGTGAGGAGGAGGAAGAAGGTGAGATCAACTCTTCCATTCGTGAGCGGGTTTAATTGGGAGTTAGCAAAATAAAGCGGAAGTAGAAAGTGAGGAAGCTTTGGCGTTTAGCCCTGTTTTTTTTCTGCAGTTGGTTTTTCGCTTGGAGAAAATACTACTGCCTGGAAAATATTACTTCCGGCGTCTGAGTTGCAGCAATATAAAGGAAAGCAGAGGATAAAACATATACACTGATTAAAAAAAACTATTTGCTGAAGATAAGTTGGTGTCATTTCTCTTAACGGTTGCAGTTGTATCAAACAAACTCCGAGTTTGAGAAAAAATTAAGTTTTTTTTCTTTTTTTTTTTTTTGAGAAAAGTTAAGTTTGAAGTTTGATGCTACTTCAGTTATGTGTTAAAATGGATAAAAAATTGTTATGAAATAGAAATATTAAAACTTGTTAGATTAACATTGTTTTTTGTTCGGAAAAATTACATGCATATCACATATTTTTTATGTATTTAAATTTTATACTATTTTGGTGTTATAAAGCTATATTTAAGTAGTTGTAGTTTACTTTTAAACAATAAATCATAGTGATCTTTTAAGTAATGTTAAAGATTTGAGTGTTATGCCCATAAATATGAGAATTTAGATGATTTAAATGGTCCATATTTTAAGTTGCAAACAACGTTAATATATTGGGTCATAAGGAAACTAATTCTCATCATAAAAATTTTAAGAAATAGTTAAAATGCAAACAAAATTATAAAAATTACGTGAACAATAATATTGCTCGAAAATTTGCACCAAACGGATCCTATGACTTTATAATTGTATGGTCCACCTTATTAACTCGAATCAGAATATATTTGTTTGCAAAAAGTATCTATTTTCCCCGAAATTTTCATATAAAATTTTCATCAAAGTTCTACCTATCACAACATGCCTTTAGAAAGCAATAATATGACAATGAAAAATAAAATTTCATTTAAAAAGACANCTCGTTGGATTCGTCTTTTCGAGATGCTTGATTCGACTATAAACTCGCTAGATTCGACATCTGTTTGACCTTCCAAATGCCTCTGAAAATTCTGTAGTTGTTGTTTAATGACTTGATCTGAGCCTGATTTGACTCGGATTGGACTAACTTTTATATCATTAGGTCCGTTTCATCGAGCCGATCAGTTTGAATATAATTTTGCTGAAATCGGAGTTCTGGATGACTCGTAATTGAAGTTTGAATGTTCGTGCTCAAAATATTACATCAAGATTCGTGCTGGATTATGTTAATTTGTTGGTGGCGTATCAAAAATTTTCATCAAAATTTTTCCTATTATAACATGCCTTTAGAAAGCAATAATATGACAATGAAAAATAAAATTTCATTTAAAAAGACATTTTTAAAATAAAAAATAAAATTCAATTTATAATAGTTTTTTATTTATTGCATAATGTGCCATTGAACCTAAAACTGTTTACCGGAAGAGGATGTAAGTGGGCGGAATGCGACAGGGGAGGCGAATCTGTAACTGGATTGGGGCTCTCGCGGGTAGATGATACGTTTGTATCGTACGGTTAAGACAATACAAAAATGCCTTAATCTGAATGCCTCTTTTGCCTCGTCGGACAAGAGTTTTGCCGTTTTGGCTTCCTAATGGGAGTTTAAATTAAGTATTAAATTTTAACAAGTACGTTCGTATTCGGTCAGCACTGAAAGTTATCCCTAAATTTAATAGATTTACGTTTTATAAAATATGGGTTGCACAAATAGCGGTTTTTGCACGTTGGAAATTGAATATGGACTGTCTTTGCACAAGTTCATTGCTTATTGTTGCTGGGATTTTTAGCTAATCACGGCATAGTACTGGGATTATGCAAAGCATGGTTAAATTTGTTTGGAGTTAAAAAAAATAAAAGAAAAGGAATTTGTGAAAGAATGGTTGGACATCAGGATGAAAATATATGTCGAAGAATTTTGAAATAAAGCAAAAAGAGTAGCAAATCAACCAAATAGAGGAAATTTTGTAAACACGACGGTGGGAGAAAGGATAATCCAAATAATTCAAGATGTGCTGAGCAATTTCTGAGCATCGGGTTATAGATTCCAAAGAGAACCTCAATTTTTGTCATCAGAGAGTCCACTTCTCATCGAGTTGAGAAGCGAAGGTCTAAGCTAAATATTGTATTTTTCAATGAGTACCTTGGAGGTAAAATTTTCCACAAAATTGGAAATTTCTCATCTCAATTCTTATGAAGCAAAGACAACGATTGAGCATGTTGCTTAGTTTGAGTTTGGCACTCTCGTGCTAGACATCAATAACACTTTGGCATATAAGAAGTTATGCATGGCATTTGAGCAAATTTCACTAGGTGAAATTTTCATCTATTATTAGGGAGAATCATTTTTTTTTACTAAAATCAAGAAGTCATCTATTACTCAATTTGCTTGTACATAAAAGCCCTTAAAGAATTTTGAAGCCTTATTAAATATGAGGCAAAAGAAAGGAGAGTTATTGGAAAAATTAATGTTAGGNATACAAAAATGCCTTAATCTGAATGCCTCTTTTGCCTCGTCGGACAGGAGTTTTGCCGTTTTGGCTTCCTAATGGGAGTTTAAATTAAGTATTAAAATTTAACAAGTACGTTCGTATTCGGTCAGCACGGAAAATTATCCCTAAATTTAATAGATTTACGTTTTATAAAATATGGGTTGCACAAATAGCGGTTTTTGCACGTTGGAAAATGAATATCGACTGCTTTGCACAAGTTCATTCTTTACTGTTGCTGGGATTTTTCGCTAATCACGGCATAGGACTGGGATTATGCAAAGTATGGTTAAATTTGTTTGAAGTTAAGAAAATAAAAGAAAAGGAATTTGTGAAAGAATGGTTGGACATCAGGATGAAAATATATGTCAAAGAATTTTGAAATAAAGCAATAGGAGTAGCAAATCGACCAAATAGAGGAAATTTTGTAAACACGACGGTGGGAGAAAGGATAATCCAAATAATTCAAGATGTGCCGAGCAATTTCTCAGCATCGGGTTATAGATTCCAAAGAGAACCTCAATTTTTGTCATCAGAGAGTCCAGTTCTCATCGAGTAGAGAAGCGAAGGTCTAAGCTAAAAATTGTATTTTTCAATGAGTACCTTGGAGGTAAAATTTTCCACGAAATTCGAAATTTCTCATCTCAATTCTTTTGAAGCAAAGACAACGATTGAGCATGTTGCGTAATTTGAGTTTGGCACTCTCGCGCTAGACATCAATAACACTTTGGCATATAAGAAGTTATGCATGACATTTGAGCAAATTTCACTAGGTGAATTTTTCATCTATTATTAGGGAGAATCATTTTTTTTATTAAAATCAAGAAGTCATCTATTACTCAATTTGCTTGTACATAAAAGCCCTTAAAGAATTTTGAAGCCTTATTAAATATGAGGCAAAAGAAAGGAGAGTTATTGGAAAAATCAATGTTAGGCTTTGGATAGAAATGTTGGATGTTGAAAGTTAAAGTTAAGCTTTTGCGGGGTTACCTAAATTCATTAACAATCATATCAATGTTGAAGAGCATAATAACAAATCCATGGCCTTAAGTTCAAATCGTATTGTTGTGTGTCGAAAGGCCAGTGATATTACAATGATTATTTAGTATCTTAGCGTTGCATGAGACTCCATTACATACTTCGATATCAAAAGAGAATTAAGCAGAAGTAAACAATTCAAATTTTTATATGAAATACTCTAAAATAGTGAAAAACAATCATAGGACCTAACATATTTGAAATAATTCACTATGTAATTATGAGTACATTTGTCAACTCTTCTCCTGAATTATGGAAAATGAAGTTACAAAGTTGTACAATATTAGTTCACCACTAATAGTTGTAATCTAGTTATAATGAATATTGTTATCGATGACATCAACCTGCAAGAGCCATAATCAATTATTATGGAGGCAATAATTCACTGTAAATATTATAGATGATGGCTATAGTGCCAACTTATCGTAAGGTTGTAGTTGAAAGTGATGATAATAGTTAAAAGTGTGTGTGATAGATAGTTACCTCGGGATTGTAAGTTGGTCATAGAGACCGTAGTAGGGAGCTATAAGAGTTGTGGCCACATAGGTCGTAGTAGGTCATATCAATATTAGTGGTAAGCTAAGATAATATCGGTAGGCCATAGAGGTGGTAGATGAGAGCTGTATGAGCTCTGGGTCAAGCAGGTTGTGGTTTGTCATATGTGCCGTAGCGAGGAGTTGTAATAGCATCCATAGGCCATAAACATCAGATTTTGAAGAGGCATGTGCTATGATAACATCCATAAGCCGTAGAGGCTAGAGTTGGGAGTTACATGAACTGTGACAGCATCCATAGGTCACAAAAGCTAGAGTTGAGAGCTGCATGAGTTGTGATACTGCCCGTAAGTTGTAGAGGTCGGAGTTTGGAGTTGCATGAACTGTGATAACACTCGTAGGTTGCAAAGGTTAGAGTTGTATGCTACATGAACTATGATTATGTTCGTAGGCCGTAGAAATCAAAGTTGAGAGCTGCATTAGCGGTGATAATGTATGTTGGCTATAGAGACCAAAGTTGGGAGCTACATAAATTATAATAACATTTGTAGGCTGTGAAAACCATACTTGGGTGCTACATACGCTATGATAATAAATGTAGGTCACAAGGCTTGAATTGGGAGCTTGATGCCATAAATTACGATGAAGCAAGTTGGTTAATCACACAACTCGATCAAGTAAAATATGAAAATGAGCCTGTGTATTGATCCCACAAGTATAATGTTAAAATATTTCTAACATACGAAATTCTTGTTTACTGAACTGCTAAGTCTTGTTTGAAGTGATCAAAGTCAAGAGAGGAATCTAACAGTCCTAAAAACACAGTAAACAAAAATGGTATGAAAATGTGTTGAGCTTTTAAAAAATGCAAGGTTCATCATCTTGTGACATCAATCATGTGATTTCTAAAAGTTTTCCTACGGAACCCACACCATTGCTGCAACTAGAGATAAGATTTTCTTCTTAAGCCTATGCCTAGGTCAGAAGTAGAATTGGAAACCTAAAAGTTAATTTTCTTAACCCATTGATGTTTTTCAGGATTCTTTCGATAAGCTATCTAGATTACAAAATCCTGACTAGAATATGCCAATTCTATCAGGCTTTTGTGGCTAACTCATTTGTTCCAATTCATGATGGGCATAAGTTATATATCAAAAAATATTTTAACATTCTAATTGGTCAGATCGAGATTAATTTAAATCTTGAAGGTTAACACATCAATATAAAAAATTCATGCATTGAAAGGGTGTAAAGGGCGAAAAATCCATAGAATGAGAACCACAACAAAACAACAAAGCTTACATCACAGGAGTTTGAAATAATATTAGCTAAAAAACATGAAGAAAGAAAACATGACTTTTATTATTGTGAGGATAAAAAGGAGAGAAAGCAAGAAGTACAAAAAATATAATACAGAGTCAATCAGTCCTTACAATACATCGTGGTCCTCCTCATTCAATATAAATATCTATAGATGTCTCCATATTATGCACTCAATATCACCTTACAATAACATAAAATTCCTAAAAAAACTTAAAGATGAAATATGATGAAAATATACTCTTCCGAGCGNAAAAACTGCATAACTTAATGATTTAATATTACACTTTTAATTTTAACTTATCACCTTTTTTGAATGTTTCTCGAGATAAATTAAACTTGATTTTTAAATTAATTTTTGCCCATACAGTATTCTCATAGCAATTATTAAGAAGTTTAGCGCAATAGTCAGAGCACATGCGGGCTGGCTGAAGTGGCAAAGTGACACGGTGATCGAAATGGGTTATGGGGCACGAAATTGAGAAATGAGAGAAAGCAATTAAGAGTGAAGGGAAGAGAACAAGAGAGAGTTGCAGAAGCCTAGGTGTCATGTGAGATGGGTAAAAGCGGTGAGATATTGGAGATAATGCTAGTGTTGCAATCAGAGCAAGAAAGGGAGGGCAAGGAGGAGTCTGAAGGCATTGGGGGAAGTTTCGGGCATCTAACTGGTAATAATCAGTTTTGAGAAATCAGATTAAAATATTGGAAACTTTAAAATGCAACCCAAATTTTACATCCCTTAGATTTCAAATAAAGNGAATATGGCGTAGGCCCACCGTTCGGGGCGGGAGTTGAGGAGACATTGAAGGCGGTACTGAAGAGTCGAAGGGGGTGAGGAGGAGGAAGAAGGTGAGATCAACTCTTCCATTTGTGAGCGGGTTTAATTGGGAATTAGCAAAATAGAGCGGAAGTGGAAAGTGAGGAAGCTTTGCCGTTTAGCCCTGTTTTTTTTTCTGCTGTTGGTTTTTCCCTTCGAAAAAATAATACTTCCTGTAAAATATTACCTCCGGCGTCTGAGTTGCAGCAATATAAAGGAAAGCAGAGGATAAAACATTTACAACAATTAAAAAAAAAACAATTTTCTGACGATAAGTTGGAGTCATTTCTCATTTATAAAGCTATATTTAAGTACTTGTAGTTTACTTTTAAATAATAATCATAGTGATCTTTTAAGTAATGTTAAGAAATAGTTAAAATGTAAACAAAATTGTAAAAATTAAGTGAACAATAATATTGCTTGAAAATTTGCACCAAACGGATCCCATGACTTTATAATTGTATGGTCCACCTTACTAACACGAATAAGAATATATTTGATTGCTAAAAGTATCTATTTTCCCCGAAATTTTCATTTCTAACTATTACAACATGCCTTTAGAAAGTAATAATATGACAATGGAAAATAAAATTTCATTTAAAAAGACATTTTTAAAATAAAAAATAAAACTCAATTTATAATAGTTTTTTATTGATTGCATAATGTGCCATTGAACCTAAAACTGTTTACCGGAATAGGATGTAAGTGGGCGGAATGCGACAGGGAAGGCGAATCCGTAACTGGATTGGGGCTCTCGCGGGTAGATGATACGTTTGTATCGTACGGTTAAGAGAATAAAAAAATGCCTTAATCTGAATGCCTCTTTTGCCTCGTCGGACAGGAGTTTTGCCGTTTTGGCTTCCTAACGGGAGTTTAAATTAATTGTTAAATTTTAACAAGTACGTTCGTATTCGGTCAGCACTGAAAATTATCCCTAAATTTAAATGATTTACGTTTTATAAAATATGGGTTGCACAAATAGCGGTTTTTTCACGTTGTAAATTGAATATCGACTGTCTTTGCAGAAGTTCATTCCTTATTGTAGCTGGGATTTTTGGCTAATCACGGCACAGTACTGGGATTATGCAAAGTATGGTTAAATTTGTTTGAAGTTAAGAAAATAAAAGAAAAGGAATTTGTGAAAGAATAGTTGGACATCAGGATGAGAATATATGTCAAAGAATTTTGAAATAAAGCAATAGGAGTAGCCAATCAACCAAATAGAGGAAATTTTGTAAACATAGAGGATTGAGATTTTGTGATAAATAAGCAATTGGCGACGGTGGGAGAAAGGATAATTCAAATAAATCAAGATGTGCTGAGCAATTTCTCAGCACCGGGTTATAGATTCCAAAGAGAACCTTAATTTTTGTCATCAGAGAGTCCACTTCTCATCGAGTTGAAAAGTGAAGGTCTAAGCTAAACATTGTATTTTTCAATGAGTACCTTGGAGGTAAATTTTTCCACGAAATTCAAAATTTCTCATCTCAATTCTTATGAAGCAAAGACAACGATTGAGCATGTTGCTTACTTTGAGTTTGGCACTTTCGTGCTAGACATCAATAACACTTTGGCATATAAGAAGTTATGCATGGCATTTGAGCAAATTTCACTAGGTGAATTTTTCATCTATTATTAGGGAGAATCATTTTTTTAATTAAAATCAAGAAGTCATCTATTACTCAATTTGCTTGTACATAAAAGCCCTTAAAAAATTTTGAAGCCTTATTAAATATAAGGCAAAATAAATGAGAGTTATTGGAAAAAATCAATATTAGTCTTTGGATAGAAATGTTGGATGTTGAAAGTTAAAGTTAAACTTTGGCGGAGTTACCTAAATTCATTAACAATCATATTAATGTTGAAGAGCATAATAACAAATTCATGGCTTTAAGTTCAAATCGTATTGTTGTGTGTCAAAAGGCCAGTGATATTACAATGATTATTTAGCGTCTTAGCGTTGCATGAAACTCCATCACATACTTTGATATCAGAAGAGAATTAAGCTGAAGGAAACAACTCGAATTTTTATATGAAAAACTCTAAAATAGGGAAAAAAAGCACAGGACCTAGCATACTTGAAATAATTCACTATGTAATTATGAGTACATTTGTCAACTCTTCTCCAGAATTATGAAAGATGAAGTTACAAAGTTGTACAATATTAGTTCACCACTAATAGTTGTAATCTATTTATAATGAATATTGTTATCGATGACATCAACCTGCAAGAGCCATAATCAATTATTATGGTGGCAATAATTCGCTGTAAATATTGTAGATAGTGGTTATAGTGCCAACTTATTCTAAGGTTGTAGTTGAAAGTGATGATAGTAGTTGAATATGTGTGTAATAGATAGTTACCTCAAGAGTGTAAGTTGGCCATAGAGGTTGTAGTAGGGAGCTATAAGAGTTGTGGCCACATAGGTCGTAGTAGGTCATATCAACATTAGTGGTAAGCTAAGATAATATCTGTAGGTCATAGAGGTGGTAGATGAGAGCTGTATGAGCTCTGGGTCACGCAGGTTGTGGTTTGTCATATGTGTCGAGCGAGGAGTTGTAATAGCATCCATAGGCCATAAACATCAGATTTTGAAGAGGCATGTGCTATGATAACATTCATAGGCCGTAGAGGCTAGAGTTAGGAGTTGCATGAACTGTGATAGCATCCATAGGTCACAGAAGCTAGAGTTGAGAGCTGCATGAGTTGTGATACTGCTCGTAAGTTGTAGAGGTCGGAGTTTGGAGCTGCATGAACTGTGATAACACTCGTAGGTTGCAAAGGTTAGAGTTGTATGCTACATGAACTATGATTATGTTCGTAGGTTGTAGAAATCAAAGTTGAGAGTTGCATTAGCGGTGATAATGTATGTTGGCTATAGAGACCAAAGCTGGGAGCTACATAAATTATAATAGTATTTGTAGGTTGTGAAGACCATAGTTGGGTGCTACATAAGCTATGATAATAAATGTAGGCCAAAAAGGCTTGAATTGAAAGCTTGATGCCTGAAATTACGGTGAAGCAAGTTGGTCAATCACGCAACTCGATCAAGTAAAATATGAAAATGAGTATGTGTATTGATCCCACGAGTATAGTGTTAAAATATTTCTAACAGACGAAATTCTAGTTTACTGAATTGCTAAGTCTTGTTTGAAGTGATCAAAGTCAAGAGAGGAATCTAACAGTCCTAAAAACATAGTAAACAAAAATGGTATGAAAATGTGTTTAGCTTTTCAAAAATGCAAGGTTCATCATCTTGTGACATCAATCATGTGATTTCTAAAAGTTTTCCTATGGAACCCACAACATTGCTGACAACTAGAGATAAGAGTTTCTTCTTAAGCCTATGCCTAGGTCAGAAGAAGAATTGGAAACCTAAAAGTTAATTTTGCTTGACCCTTTGGTGTTTTTCAGGATTCTTTTGATAATCTATCTAGGTTACAAAATCCTGACTAGAATATGCCAATTCTATCAGGCTTTTGTGGCTAACCCATTTGTTCCAATACATGATGGGCATAAGTTATATATCAAAAAATATTTTAACATTCTAATTGGTCAGATCGAGATTAATTTAAATCTCGATGGTTAGCACATCAATATCAGAAATTCATGCATTGAAAGGGTGTAAAGGGAGAAAAATCCATAGAATGAGAACCACACAAAACGACAAAACTTACATCACAGGAGTTTGAAATAATATTAGCTATAAAACATGAGGAAAGAAAACATGACTTTTATTATTGTGAGAATAAAAAGGAGACAAAGCAAGAAGTACAAAAAATATAATACAGAGTCAATCAGTCCTTGCAATACATCGTGGTCCTCCTCGTTCAATATAAATTTCTATAGATGTCTCTCATATTATGCACTCAATCTCACCTTACAATAACATAAAATTCCTAAAAAAAAAAAATAAAGATGAAATATGATGAAAATATACTATTCTGAGAAAATGAGAAGAAAAAACTCTAAGAGCTTCAAGGCTTCCCTAAACCCTAGACTCACAACCCCCACAACCATAAGTGTTCACATAATTATAAAAATATGTTTATATACTTAAGATATTGCATTAGAGGTCCAAATTAGACATCCAAACTCTCCAAATCAGTCAAAATCTGAAATTTGACATTTTGGTTGGTTGGCAAGATCGCAAATGGGCGCACTACTATGCTCAAGTGGTGAGGGTGGGGGGGGGTGTGGATGTGTTGGTTCAACAGTGGCAATTACGGGTATGCACATTTGCACACAAGCGGGTGCACCAAAGCATGGAGGTACTATGTATGGCAATGTGCTATTCAATTTTGTGTGCATGCACACACATGGGGTCACGCATTTGCACACGCGCTCGATGTTTTTGCATGACAATGGTTGCATGCGCACGCACACGCACAGGGGCACGTGCGTGCAGGTTCGCACGTGTGCACAAAAATGTGGTGCTACTTGTGTGAAATCTCAATTTTTATTATTTTTGCTCCCAATTAGCCTCTTTTCTTTACCCCAGTTTACATAAATCATGTAACCTGCATAACACAAAAAATACCTTTCTCAAGCATAATATCATTGAATAAGAGAAACCACGTGGTACTTAAAGCAATAAAATCACATAAATTTATCTCATATCAAAGTTACTTGAGTTGTGATGACATATGTGGCCCATAGATGTCAGAGTGAAGAGCTTCACGAGCTTTAATAAGATATCTGGGCTGCAAAGGTTGAAGTTGGGAGCCGCGTGAACAATGATGACATTCATAGGCCACAAAGGCTAGAGTTTGAAGTTTCATCTAACATTCGTAGAATGCAGAGGTGAGGTTAGGAGTTGCACAAACTATGTATTACATAGGTTGTATTTGGTCATATAGAACGTAGTGGTGAGTTGCGAGAAGATAGCTTTAGAACTTTAGAGAAAGCCACCATATTTTGTGTACGATGGTTGCAAACAATTATTACACGGTACATTATTACAGTGCCTTCGTGAGGCATATTGCACCATATTAAGGGTGTGCTGTTATACCATATTTAGAAATCATCATTACACCACATTCAGAATGTGTCATTGTATTGTATGCGAGGTATGTCGTTGCACTATATTTAGGGGCATTATTCCATTAGGTTGAGATGTATCATTGCACTATATTGAGGGCGTATTGTTACATCATATGTGAGACACATTATTACACCTATTTGAGGTGTGTTGTTACCCTATCTTGGAGGTTCATCATCGCACCGTATTTAAGGTATGTTGTTGCTCCATATGTGGGGTGTGTCATTCCACTATATTCGAGGTGTGTTGCTACATTGTATTTGGGGTGCATCATCACCCTGTATTGAGGGTGCATCATTGCATTATATGTGAGACACATTGCTGCACCATATTCGGTGTTTGCTGTTACACCAACTTTGGATGTGTCGTCGAACCATATTTGTGTTGCATCATTACAACATATGCAAGTTGTGTCGTCTAACTGTGTTTAGGGTGTATTGTCGTGTTGCCGACGGGTCATATAGGTGGTGATAGCTTTTCTCTGTTGGATCAATGGTCCATGAATTACAGTGCAATTGAACGGTTGAGGCCGAAGCCGCAGGATTTTCCTTCGGATGGCGGGATTCGTGCACCTCTGTGATCAAGGGGAGTTGGATTAGATGGTGGGGATTAGGCTGTGCAAGAAGGTATTGTAATCAATGGTTTGGAAATAGTGGTATGAATTTTTGACCAAATTTTTGGTCAACCCTCTATCCTTGAGCTTAATCTTAACTAAACCTTGGGATTGACCAAGTTGTTCTCTCTCGTGAGGTGGGGCCAACTTTCACCAATCTTATCTTTCTACAGATTTTGAATTAGCTAAAACCATTTAAACCATTAAACTTATTACATTCTTCTCTATTTTGACTAAAGTCAAATTTTTCATCACAACTCCCAACAACCATAATCACCTGATCAACCAATTTTGAACTTCAAATGACCATAACTTTGACTAAAAAACTCCAATTTTGAAACCTTTTATACCATTATAATCCTTATTTTGTCCTCTTCTATTTGGCATATTTTTCTTAATTTACTAATGTTCTATGTCGTTATAAAATTTTCAGCTATAATATTTGACTTAAATTACAAAAATGCCATTTTAAAAAATTAATTATTTTTATCCTTAATTTACACATCAGTAATCCTAGAGCTTAATTTTAATTGGTCCAAGTTGAAGCAACCGAAATCCATGCATTTGGACTAAATCCTTACCATANGGTCCAAGTTGAAGCAACCGAAATCCATGCATTTGGACTAAATCCTTACCATCAATTTCAAAATTAAAACTCTCCCTTTTATCTTAACCCTCCCTTCACTCCACTAAACTCCACAAACCGCCCCACTGCCCCATTAAACCAGCCAAAACCTCCAATTTTGTAGACCTCAATTCAGGCATCATTCCCTCACCTCTCCAATTCCAAGAGACTTCCTTCTTCCCCATCTCAACTTCCTTTTGATCTTCTCTCTTCTTCCAACAAACCGAGAACTCCAATTGGAAATACTCCATCAAACAAAAAAAAAGCCAAAAGCACAAAAAAAAAAAGTATTCAAGCATGAGAATCCAACATAAAGCAAAGGTATAATATTTTAATCATGTGCTTCTTTTACAATTGTATGTTAATTTGATGTTAGTTCATGCAATTATCCAAATTTCATGTAGCTAACATATTTTTCATCAATTGAACACTTCCATGTGTATGTAATGTTATACCATGAAATTATCATGTTAATTAATTGAAGTTCTTAAAACCAAAAATATATGCAAGTTTTCTTGAAATTTCTTTAGGGATTTTATTATATTTATGGAATAACATGTTCATTAAGTGCTTTCATAAGAAAATTTTCAATGATTCCTTACAAATTAGTAAAAACCGTGAGCCTACATGTATGTTCTCGGGTATTCAGTCCAAACCATATTTAATTACACGAAATTCTTGTAAATTCTTGTTGTTTCATCCTTTGGTTTGTATTAATATCATGCTTATTTAGTTTAAACCGAGAATTACATGCATATCAAATGGTTTGATTTTTGTTTTAATTTACTTTATGTATGTATGTTATGTTCAAACATTGCATAACTAAGTGCATATCCATAAGGTTTTGTTATGATATGGCTCATATACCATATAGGGACATACGTTGGAACGAATTGGAGCGGAGCGGACCAGAGCAGAGCCGAAGAATCTGTCCAAATCGGGAAGTTACGTTATGTGGGTTGGGGGTGCCGGGCCAACGCCCCGCTATACGGTACATGAGTAATTTGGGAATTATATATTGTACTGTAGGGTTTACTCTAGGAATATAAATAGACATGTTTGTAATCCTAGGTCTTTGAGAGTACTGAATCTTGTATTATGTACTCTTTTCTGAATATTGAAAAGGAGGTCGCCGCTCTGCTCCTGAGGATGTAGGCATCTTTACCGAACCTCGTTAAATCTCTGTGTTCTTCTGGATTTGTGTCGTTCTTGTTTTTCTTCGCCCCAATTTCTCAACAAGTGGTATCAGCACCGGGGTCGAAGGGAAGAAAATTTTGGACGGCGTAGGAAGAAAGAAGATTTGGCAGCTAGATTTTAAGAATTTCAGGTGTTCGGCGAATTGCGGCTTTCGAGAAGATCAGGAAGCGCAGAAGATTGCTTCCTCCTTTCCAGTCGGTGAACAAGCGGATTGCGTGGGTTCGCAAACGGAAGGATCGCGACAGAGAGCCTCGCGGTGCGGAAGGCTTCGGTGCGGAAAGCTGCTAGGGAGTTGTCTGGCGCGGGAAGGAGCAGAGGATCGCTGCTACAGGGCCTAGTTCGCAGACGCACTTTTCCCGCAGGAGACGGGAGGCGGAAGGAAGAGTTCTCGTCGCGGGAGGGACGTTCGTGCTTCTGTTTCGGCGACAGAAAGAAATCTTTCCTTCTGTGCGTAGACCTGAAAAGGAAGGAAGTTTTGCAAAGGAAGGTTCGGTGTATTCGTGAAAGAATTGTTCCCTTTGAGAAATTGGAAGGAATCTTCCAATTTGTTTCCTTTGCTGGTTCGATCCGTTTCCTTTGGAGGCTGCANAGGAGACGGGAGGCAGAAGGAAGAGTTCGCGTCGCGGGAGGGACGTTCGTGCTTCTGTTTCGGCGACAGAAAGGAATCTTTCCTTCTGTGCGTAGATCTGAAAAGGAAGGAAGTTTTGCAAAGGAAAGTTCGGTGCATTCGTGAAAGAAATGTTCTCTTGGAGAAATTGGAAAGAATCTTCCTATTTGTTTCCTTTGCTGGTTCGATCCGTTTCCTTTGGAGATTGCAGAGAAGAAAAAAGAAAGAAATCAATAAATTCTTTTCCCGCTGAAGAAAGGAAAATTTTTGAATTTTACTTAATTAAAGGAAAGCTGTTTTTTAATTAAGTTGATTTAAAGAAAATATTCAATTAAGGAAACTTAATTAAAATTTTCTTTGTTGGATCTGCGGAGGTGAGATTTCTTTTGTTGGAGGCTGAAGAAAGGAAATGATTTGAAATTCAGTTAATTAAATGAAATATTTAATTAAGGGAATATTTAAATTCTTTTTTGGAAAGATTTTGTTTCTTCTCTGGAAAACTTAATTAAGGGAAAATCATTTTCTTGGAAACTTAATTAAGGAAAACTTAATTAAGGAAAACTTAATTAAGAAATCTTAATTAAGGATTATTTAAAAGGATTTGTGGCAGAATCGAAGTACAATTTCTGGCTCAATAAGAAATCTTGCGGAGAAGAAAATTTGAAAGTATTTTCTGAATTTCCTTGGTTGGCAAAAAAATTTAAAATTTTGCGGATTGTTCGCAAGAGAGATGGGCTCGCGGGAACGAACAGGTGCGAGACAGTTCAGATAAAGGGCTGTGGCAATTCGACGAGTTATGCTTCGGGGAGTTCACGATAGAGGTAGCGTCGCGACTTCGAGGCGCGACAGTTCATGAACCTTCGCGACATTAGGCGAGGTGGAGTTAGCGAACATGAGTTCGTGTGCAGTTACCGCGAACGGAGGAGTTTTGTGGTGTTCGACCAGCGGAGTTTGCAAGTTCGTCGCAGGAAGAGTTGCGACATGTGGAGTTCGGTAGGGTGCTATCGAGCGAGCAGACGCGATTATTTGCGAACAGTGGTTTTGTGGAGGTATTTCACAAAGGGTTTCGCTCAAGGGACAACAGTTTAGCCGAGGTGCTGGCACGAACAGGAAAAATGTCTCAACCCACATTTGTGCATAAGAAACTCCATGATATTTTTCTCCTAAGGGACTGGATATTCGCAAGGTGGAGATTTTCTCCTAAGGGGCAGGATGTTCGCAAGGTATATTTCTCCTAAGGGGCTGAATATTCGCAAGGTGGAGATTTTCTCCTAAGGGGCTGGATAATTGTAAGGTGGAAATTTTGTCCTAAAGGGCAGGATATTCGCAAGGTGAAGATTTTTCTTCTAAGAGATTGGATATTCGCAAGGTGGAGATTTTCTCCTAAGGGGCAGAATGTTCTCAAGGTGGAGATATTTCTCATAAGGTGTTGGATATTCGCAAGGTGGAGATTTTCTCCTAAAGGGCAGGATATTTGCAAGATGAAGATTTTTCTCTTAAGGGATTGGATATTCGCAAGGTGAAGATTTTCTCCTAAAGGGTTGGATATTCGCCAAGGTGGAGAATTGTTAGGTATGACTCATAATACCATCATTTGGAGTCTCTTGAAATGAAGAGATATCTCTTAGAATTAAAGAGGCGTGTCTCTTGGAATTAAAGAGGTGTGTCTCTTGGAATTTAGTGGGTAGAGATCAGCGTGGGCGCAGCAGAAGCATGATGGCCCAACCCACATTAGTGCAGGTGTAACTCCCATGTATCTTTTCTCCTAAGGGGCTGGATATTCGCCAAGGTGGAGATTTGTTATGATATGACTCATATACCATATAGGGACAAACGCTGGAACGAATTGGAGCGGAGCAGAGCGGAGCTGAAGAATCTGTCCAAATCGGGAAGTTACGTTATGTGGGTTGGGGGTGCTGAGTCAACGCCCCGCTATACAATACAGGGGTAATTTGAGAATTACATATTGTACTGTAGGGTTTACTCTAGGATTATAAATAGACATGTTTGTAATCTTAGGTTTTTGAGAGAGTTGAATCTTGTATTATGTACTCTTTTCTGAATATTGAAAAGAAGGTCGCCGCTCTGCTCCTGAGGATGTAGACATCTTTGCCGATCCTCGTTAAATCTATGTGTTCTTCTGGATTTGTGTCGTTCTTATTTTTCTTCGCCCCAATTTCTCAACAGGCTCAAAAGGCAAATGCCATATTCATGTTAAAACTTCGTGGCATAAGAAATAATACACCATGCGGTTGCCGTTTTCTTGGCTCAGAAGGCAAATGCCTTGCTTATTTGTCAATCACATTTTTTTAAAAAAATTATTGAAGCAATCTATTTTCTTTGGAGAAATCGAAACAAGTATCATCCACGCTTGCATACTCCAGGTCATCATGCGTGAGTCAAAATACCATTCATTAGTGTTTGTTCTGCTAAAGATATATTTCCATTTACATAAAACCAATCATCCATTCATAAATTAGGAGGAAACGCCCATGCTCCAGAATCCAAATATAAATGTCCAGGCCACAACAACAACCCAACGATACCACATTCATATAGAACATAGAGAGTATCTATGTGTATCAATAAAACCACCAAAACCAAACACGTATATAATATAAGATTAAACGCTTTACACAGCCAATAATCAACATCCAACAAAAGCAAGCCCAAAGAATAATTCACCAAAAATATTAAATAATAGGTCATCTAATCCAGCAGCTTCAGCAGTCCTAAAACAAAACATGGAGATATAATTGGGATAAAAGAGCAATGTAGATAACATTAAGCCTTTTGGGAGCTAACACAGTATCAATTAGGTAGCAAAGCAGGAATTTTTACTTTAAGAAATCTGTTCATTACATGCATACCACCCAGTTCCTATGTATTTACATATCAAACACATACACTTTGCTTTTATCATTTATAACACCAAAAGTTTTCATATTACATCAAAAATACCACTTTCTCAACTTTTCAAAAGTGAATACAGCTTCTCGTGCATATGTAAGGTGGAAAATATGTCAAAAATGAAATATAGGTGTGTTAGAGATGTAAAAAGATAAGGATTGAGTGGTTTCTATTTAAATCTTCCTATTTTTTTTATCAGCAAACAATCAGCTTTATATTTCTGCTTTGCCTTCTGTGGGAAGTCCAGTAGATGGAACATTTTATAACAAATGGGGAGAAATATATTTTATCAGCTAATTTTCTTCTAAGTATAGTTCCATAAGAAAAAAAGAGCAAAAGAAACATCTTATGAGTTATGGAACATTTAAGACTTTGAAAAGAATAGCCAAAACAAAAATGAGGGAATGAAATAAGCAAATTCTGTAGCCTAGATTAAGTAAGAGAACAACAATAAAATAGTCTTTTGCTCCAAATTCTGTAGCCTATATAGTAGAGACAAAGCGTCAAACTATAATAAATAACTTGTATGTTTTTATGAATGGTTCTTTGTAGAAAGAGACCATAATCACACATGGGAACAAATATAACTCCCTCAAGGGCTAAAATTATATAGCAACAGTTTTAACTTGAATCCTTCCAAAAAGAATCTGACACTATCAATTTCCTTCGCGAAGAGTGCAACATCAAACAAGCCAGAACACCATAACACTNCTAATTTTCTTCTAAGTATAGTTCCATAAGAAAAAAAGAGCAAAAGAAACATCTTATGAGTTATGGAACATTGAAGACTTTGAAAAGAATAGCCAAAACAAAAATGAGGGAATGAAATTGAGAAGGTTGAAGAAAAGCCTAGATTAAGTAAAAGAACAACAATAAAATAGTCTTTTGCTCCAAATTCTGTAGCCTATATGGTAGAGACAGAGCGTCAAACTATAATAAATAACTTGTATGTTTTTATGAATGGTTCTTTGTAGAAAGAGACCATAAAAAAGCTAAATTTACTCCATTATGCAGAATCACACATGGGAACAAATATAACTCCCTCAAGGGCTAAAATTATATAGCAACAGTTTTAACTTGAATCCTTCCAAACAGAATCTGACACTATCAATTTCCTTCGCGAAGAGTGCAACATCAAACAAGCCTGAACACCATAACACATAAAAAATTGCCCTCAAATAAAACGAAACAACAATCAAGCTTCATAGGAAGCTGAAGGAAATACAATAGTGCCGAATTACTTACCCTAAACCATCATTATTCTTAATTTTCTCATAAAATTACCTCCAGGAAACTATGAATTCTCTACCCATATTATTGATCACGACTTTAAAGAGGCAGTGAAGGAGGGAGAGCCCCGTGCTTCAAGCGACGGTGGAGGAAATGGGAGTGAAGGGGGCTTGATGCTTCGAATGGGATCGTCGATTCGCGACGAGTTCGAGAGCAGGGGGGCTTCACGAGTCGAGACGCTAGAACCTCCTTTAGCGAGCTAGCGTAGCGAAGGTTTCGAGGGTCAAAGATTGGACTTTCTGGATCGGTAACGCAGGCCGCAGGGTGGATCCCGCGGCCCCTGCGTTCGCCGGCCGCGAACGCTTAATTCCATAAGTTCAAACGGGTCGCTGTTTGGGGCCGCGCCAAACGGACCCTCAAAGATTAGGAGACTCATTGACACCTATTCTTTGACTGTTATTTCTCTTTCTTTTTACTCAAAAATAGCATCGCTTGGTAATTTTTTTACTTGGGGTGTTCCATGAATCAGGTGTGATAATTCACTTGTAAGATTTTCAGAAAACTCTCCTTACTTGCTATTCATGTTGCTGCTTTCTATATTTGGATTGAGAAGAATTCCAAGATTTTTAAGAATTCTTCTAAGTCTGATTTTAAGGAATTCTTCTAAAGTCTTATGATGAAAATTTTCACAAAATAATGTATTTTTGTGAAAGAGAAAGGCAGGAGGTGGAAGTTTAAAGTTAATGTCCCAGACGACATAAAACAACTTTACCTGCTTTAACTTTTGGATCTCTATTTTATAGATTTATTTTTTATTTACGTCCTCAAGGTTTGGATCCATTTTCTTTTTTTATTTCTGGTCCTCATTTTTTTCTACATTTTACAAATATGGGGTTTGTCCCATGGATGCCCTCTTTATACGTGTTTATTCAATATATTGATTTCTCAATTGGCGCTTTGTTGGATGATTTTTTGTTGGGTTTAAAGAGCTTTGATGAGGCTATTGCATACTTCATGGGTTCAACTGGTTTTATTTTGGTTGCTCGTCTGGCTAGAGTTCATCTATACGTATATATTTTGGCTGCCTTCATGATCTTTGGACATTTTTTTTTTGTTTTGCTGAAAAACTGAGGCTACTTCCTAGTCACACTATATTATGTAGATTCTCTCATATTATTGGCATATTTGAACATTACATTAAGTTATGGGGTTTTTTAATCTTGATTCATGTATGCTCCAGGATATTTTGGTGCCCGTTTTTTGTTAGATTTTGTTACCCTCTATTGTACCACTATCCCAACTGCTAATGATTCTGCTTGACATTCTTGGGTTCAATATTTTGGTATCAACTAGGAATTTTTGTTCCTTAGTGGTTTTTTTTTGTATCTTGGGGTCAACATATCCATTATATGTGGTTTTTTTTCGTAAAAGGAGAGCTGTGATGATTATGTATACTTTGAGGCTCAACAGGCTACTACATTTGAAGACTCGAGCTTTGGCATTTATGATATGTTGCTTATTGTTGTTTGTAGCTACACCTGATTTTTGACACCACATTAATCTCTTCAACTCTTCAACATGAATTGAACTGGTGAGAGAATTGGATCGGTTTCTGAGCTCCCATTTTGTTGTTTTAGCTTGTTCTTTTCTTCTCTCACTGATTTTTGTTTGTGTTATTTTTCTATTTTATATTTTCTCTTTTGTGACCTATATTCCTCAGATTGTGTACCNATTTTTGACACCACATTAATCTCTTCAACTCTTCAACATGAATTGAACTGGTGAGAGAATTGGATCGGTTTCAGAGCTCCCATTTTGCTGTTTTAGCTTGTTCTTTTCTTCTCTCACTGGTTTTTGTTTGTGTTATTTTTTCTATTTTATATTTTCTCTTTTGTGGCCGATATTCCTCAGATTGTGTACCTTGATTATTTTTTTTTTAATGAATCGCTGAATGTGGCCCTCGTTACCCAAAAAAAAAAAAACAAAAAACAAATCTTTGACATGTTTAGATTAATGTCACTAAATTAAATTTTCTTGAGGAATTAAAATTTTAAAATATCCGGTTGAACTTGATATTTTGGAATTGATTTGTTCAATACAGTTAATTACATGATATTAATGTTAAAGAAAAAATAATTGATGTGTGCTAGAGAATTCACGGCGGAAGAGTAATGAATTTATCCTATTAGCATTACATAAGATTTCAACACACACTTAGTTAAAAGAAAACAATCAATTGTGACACCAAAAGTTTTTTCATATAAAACCAAAGGGAAGAAACCATGAAGCCTAGTCTAGTTGTAAAAATTCACTATAAGTTGATGATTACATAATCCTCTTCTCTCATATGCGGGAAATGATTACAAAGCCTTCCAAACTACATTGTCAACGTGTGGATGAACTTGTTGTAAGAAGTGGGCGGTAGCCGATGACAATCGGTGTAGACCGACAAGTGGTGGTTGACGGCAATCGGCGGTGGTCGACGGCGGTTTGCTGTGGTCGGTGGTGATCGAATGTGGTCGGCAGTGGTCCACAACGGTGGGTTGTGGTCAATGGCATTGGTGGTGATCGACGGTGGTAGGAGTGGTAATGGTCTTCAGCTCTTTTTAATGTTTCAAGTTCTTTCTCAAGACTCAAGCTCATCTCCCCTTCATGAGAAGGGTGGAGCTTTATTTATAGTGTTTTTGGTGCAATTAATACAGAAAGATGAACTTCTTTGATAGAACTGTCTGGAGAGATTCCTTCAATCAGATGGTGTTTGATGGATATTTGAATGTCTTAATAATGTCAGAATTAAACAATCTTGGGCTTGCTGAATTCGTCTTGTCGAGACGCTCAATTCGACTTTAGGCTTGCTAGATTCAACATTTGTTTAACCTTTTAAATACGTGTGAAAATCCTCTAAAAGTGGTTTTATGACTTGATCTCTTCTTTATTCGACTCAGATTGGACTAATTTTAATATCATTAGGTTTGACCCTTCGAGCTGGTAAGTGACAGTAAGTTTGCTGAAATCATATCTGGAATACTCTTTATCAAAATTTGAACTTTTCATGCAAAAAAAATTTCTCGAGATCCGTGTCAAGCATTGAGTTTGGTGTTGGATGATGTGACTTTGTTGATGGTCTATCACTTGCCTCCTACATTAGGTTGAGATCATTTTTATCGTATGAAACTATCACAATCTGTAGTTTTTTATTTCNTTCGCGACGCGTTCGAGAGCAGGGGTGCTTCACGAGTCGAGACGCTAGAACCTCCTTCAGCGAGCTAGGGTAGCGAAGGTTTCGCGGGTCAAAGATTGGACTTTCTGGATCGGTAACGCGGGCCGCAGGGTCGATCCCATGGCCCCCGCGTTCTGTTAAATTCGCGGACGTGAAGGCTTAATTCAAATTTCGATGAGTTAAAACGGGTAGCTGTTTGGGGCCGCGCCAAACGGACAAAGATTAGGAGACTCATTGACACCTATTCTTTGACTGTTATTTCTCTCTCTTTTTACTCAAAAATAGCATCGCTTGGTAATTGTTTTACTTGGGGTGTTCCATGAATCAGGTGTCATAGTGATAATTCACTTGTAAGATTTTCAGAAAACTTTTCTTACTTGCTATTCATGTTGCTGCTTTCTATATTTGGATTGAGAAGAATTCCAAGATTTTTAAGAATTCTTCTAAAGTCTTATGATGAAAATTTTCAAAAAATAAAGTATTTTTGTGAAAGAAAAAGGTAGAAGGTGGAAGTTTAAAGTTAATGTCCTCGACGACATAAAACAATTTTACGTGCTTTAACTTTTGGGTCTCTATTTTATAGTTTTATTTTTTATTTATGTCCTCAAGGTTTGGATCTATTTTTTTTTTTTTTTTTGGTCCTCATTTTTTCCTTCATTTTACAAATATAAGGTTTGTCCCATGGATGCCCTCTTTATATGTGTTTATTCAATATATGGATTTCTCAATTGGCGCTTTGTTGGATGATTTTTTGTTGGGTTTAAAGACCTTTGATGAGGCTATTGCATACTGCATGGGTTCAACTGGTTTTATTTTGGTTGCTCTTGTCTGGCTAGAGTTCATCTATACGTATATATTTTGGTTGCCTTCATGATCTTTGGACATTTTTTTTTTGTTTTGCTGAAAAACTGAGGCTACTTCTTGGTCACACTATATTATGTAGATTCTCTCCTATTATTGGCATATTTGAACATTACATTAAGTTATGGGGTTTTTTAATCTTGATTCATCTATGCTCCAGGATATTTTGGTGCCCGTTTTTTGTTGGATTTTGTCACCCTCTATTGTACCACTACCCCAACTGCTAATGATTTTGCTTGACATTCTTGGGTTCAATATTTTGGTATCAACTAGGAATTTTTGCTCCTTAGATAGTGGTTTTTTTTTTGGTATCTTGGGGTCAACATATCCATTATATGTGGTNAATCCATGGCTTTAAGTTCAAATCGTATTGTTGTGTGTCAAAAGGCCAGTGATATTACAATGATTATTTAGCATCTTAGCGTTGCATGATACTCCATCACATACTTCGATATCAAAAGAGAATTAAGATGAAGGAAACAACTTCGAATTTTTATATGAAAAACTCTAAAATAGAGAAAAAATCATAGGCCCTAGCATATTTGAAATAATTCACTATGTAATTATGAGTACATTTGTCAACTCTTCTCCTGAATTATGGAAAATGAAGTTACAAAGTTGTACAATATTAGTTCACCACTAATAGTTGTAATCTAGTTATAATGAATATTGTTATCGATGACATCAACCTGCAAGAGCCATAATCAATTATTATGAAGGCAATAATTCGCTGTAAATATTGTAGATGGTGGTTATAGTGCCAACTTATCGTAAGGTTGTAGTTGAAAGTGATGATAGTAGTTGAACATGTGTGTAATAGATAGTTACCTCAGGAGTATAAGTTAGTCATAGAGGTCGTAGTAGGGAGCTATAAGAGTTGTGGCCACATAGGTCGTAGTAGGTCATATCAACATTAGTGGTAAGCTAAGATAATGTCTGTAGGCCATAGAGGTGGTAAATGAGAGCTGTATGAGCTCTGGGTCACACAGGTTGTGGTTTGTCATATGTGCCGTAGTGAGGAGTTGTAATAGCATCCATAGGCCATAAACATCAGATTTTGAAGAGGCATGTGCTATGGTAACATCCATAGGCCGTAGAGGCTAGAGTTGGGAGTTGCATGAACTGTGATGGCATCCATAGGACACAGAAGCTAGAGTTGAGAGCTGCATGAGTTGTGATACTGCCCGTAAGTTATAGAGGTCGGAGTTTGGAGCTGCATGAACTGTGATAACACTCGTAGGTTACAAAAGTTAGAGTTGTATGCTACATGAACTATGATTATGTTCGTAGGCCGTAGAAATCAAAGTTGAGAGCTGCATTAGCGGTGATAATGTATATTGGCTATAAAGACCAAAGTTGGGAGCTACATAAATTATAATAACATTTGTAGGCTGTGAAGACCATAGTTGGGTGCTACATAAGCTATGATAATAAATGTAGGCCACAAAGGCTTGAATTGGGAGCTTGATGCCTGAAATTACGGTGAAGCAAGTTGGTCAATCACACAACTCCATCAAGTAAAATATGAAAATGAGTCTGTGTATTGATCCCACAAGTATAGTGTTAAAATATTTCTAACAGACAAAATTCTAGTTTACTGAACTGCTAAGTCTTGTTTGTAGTGATCAAAGTCAAGAGAGGAATCTAACAGTCCTAAAAACAAAGTAAACAAAAATGGTATGAAAATGTGTTGAGCTTTTCAAAAATGCAAGGTTCATCATCTTGTGACATCAATCATGTGATTTCTAAAAGTTTTCCTATGGAACCCACACCATTGCTGACAACTAGAGATAAGAGTTTCTTATTAAACCTATGCCTAGGTCAGAAGAAGAATTGGAAACCTAAAAGTTAATTTTACTTAACCCTTTGGTGTTTTTCAGGATTCTTTCAATAAGCTATCTAGGTTACAAAATCCTGACTAGAATATGCCAATTCTATCAGGCTTTTGTGGCTAACCCATTTGTTCCAATACATGATGGGCATAAGTTATATATCAAAAAATATTTTAACATTCTAATTGGTCAGATCGAGATTAATTTAAATCTCGAAGGTTAACACATCAATATCAGAAATTCATGCATTGAAAGGGTGTAAAGGGCGAAAAATCCATATAATGAGAACCACAACAAAACGACAAAACTTACATCACAGGAGTTTGAAATAATATTAGCTGTAAAACTTGAGGAAAGAAAACATGACTTTTACTTTTGTGAGAATAAAAAGGAGACAGAGCAAGAAGTACAAAAAATGTAATACAGAGTCAATCAATCCTTACATCGTGGTCCTCCTCGTTCAATATAAATATCTATAGATGTCTCTCATATTATGCACTCAATCTCACCTTACAATAACATAAAATTCCTCAAAAAAAATATAAAGATGAAATATGATGAAAATATACTCTTCCGAGCGAATGACAAGAAAAAACTCTAAGAGCTTCAAGGCTTCCCTAAACCCTAGACTCACAACCCCCACAACCATAAGTGTTCACATAATTATAAAAATATGTTTATATACTTAAGATATTGCATTAGAGGTCCAAATTAGACATCCAAACTCTCCAAATCAGTCAAAATCTGAAATTTGACATTTTGAGTTGTTGGCGAGATCGCAAATGGGCGCGCTATTGTGCTCAAGTGGTGGGGGTGGGGGGGGGGTANTGAGTTGTTGGCGAGATCGCAAATGGGCGCGCTATTGTGCTCAAGTGGTGGGGGTGGGGGGGGGTATATGTGTTGGTTCAATAGTGGCAATTATGGGTATGCACATTTGCGCACAAGCGAGGTGCACCAAAGCATGGAGGTACTGTGTATGGCAATGTGCTATTCAATTTTGTGTGCGTGCACACACATGGGGCCACGCATGTGCACACGCGCTCGATGTTTTTGCATGACAATGGTTGCATGCGCATGCACGCGCACAGGGGCGCAGGTGCATGAACACGAGTGCGTGCAGGTTCGCACGTGTGCATGGAAATGTGGGGCTACTTGAGCAAAATCTCAATTTTCATCGTTTTTACTCCCAATTAGCCTCTTTTCCTTACCCCAGTTTACATAAATCATGTAACCTGCATAACACAAAAATACCTTTCTCAAGCATAATATCATTAAATAAAGAGAAAGNATATATATATATATATATATATATATGAGAAGTTAATAAGTCATTTCAATTGGAACGGTGGCTCGAGCAATCGGACGACGGAATGCAAATTTTGTTTTTTTAATGATTTTAGAGGGTGGAATGCCAAATGACAAGAAAAATTAATTGAATTTCAAAATAATTTTTTTTGAAACTAGGAAACCAGAAGACCAAAAGTTAGAAGACAGAATGTCAAAATGAATGCATATTTTAATTTTTTTTTAAATAACCATTTTTTCTTAGAGAAATTGGAAGGCTAAAAGGTGTGAACATGAAAATATTTTCGGTTTTTTTTTCTTTATTTGAAATGAGGAAGCCTGAAGGCCAAAAGCTATAATATTGTAAGTGAAATGATAAAAATATTAAGGTAGATTTCACTTTTTTTCACTAATTATCTTTAATGCTATGCCTTCTCTTATGTCTATAAATAGAGGCTATGGATTAGGGACAAAACCAAAGGTGAGGAGAATGAGAAAGAGAAAAAAGAGTAATTATGGAGAGTGGTGCCTACTGCTCCCAAGATTTTCCAGAAGAAGACAATCGTCCCCACCTGCATAGGAGACGAGCAACATGATCTTCTTTCTTGTTGTGGCCAAGAGAAAAGTTGTCAATGTCTTGCATAGTATAAGAACAACCAAATATTCTTTTGTATTGCATCTAAGAGGAAAGTCATCTCTGTCCTACGTAGCAGACATGCAATAAGATCTCATTCATGTTGTGACAAAGAAGAAAGTCATCCTCATCCTGCGCAGCAGGCGAGCAACATTATCTTCTTTTTTATGATGATGAAGAGTAGAGTCATCCCCATCTTGCGTAGCAAACAAGCAAAGAGATTTTTTTTCTTGTTGTGGTTAAGAGGAAAGTCATCCTCATTATGCGTAGCAGGCGAGCAACAAAATCTTATTTCACATTACGGTGAAAAGGAAAGTCGTCTCCTTCATGCGTAGAAGCAAAAGTACTGAAATTTTGAGGGGAAGCTTTTCTTGCTTCTGTGGTGGCGATATCTGGAGACCCCTCTGATGATCATCAAAAGTACTGAAATGTTGGCAATGAGATGTCGATTATATGTGAAGATGATCTGATTTTTTGTATCCCTTATACAAGTATATTTTGGCCTTTGTAGCCTTTCAATTGCTTAATGTGTCATTCAGACACGGTAATGATGTGTCTGTCTGTAAATCTTTGACGTTGCTTCTGAGATATTTTTGGCTTCTCAATCATGCAAAACTCTGCAACTAAAGTCAGTTCGCTCACTTTATAAAAAACTAATTATGTATCATTTTAAACTCATGTCTTCTGATATTTGTATCCTTTTGAGGTCTTTCATGTATTTGTGTCTTCTGATGCATGTAGCTTTCTAAGGTCTTTGATATACATGTTTCTTTTGAGGTCTTTTAATGGAAAACCTATCAACTACTTACTCTCGTAGAGTCTTTCTAGTGAGGACCATGTCCATTAGTAGTTTCCCATGAAGACTTTTCTCCTAAGCTTGTCTTCCAGGGGCATGACAGCTTCTCATCGAGTCTTGCATCATGGGCTTGATTTTCAAGAGTATCATATATTCTCATCGAGTCTTTCCTCTTGGGCTTCACTTCTAGGGGCATGGTAGCTCGTCATCGAGCCTTGCATATTAGGCTTGATTTTCAGGAGTACCGTCTCTTCCCGTCGTGTCTTGGCACTTTGGCTCAATTTTCAGCTACATGGTAACTTCTCATCGAGTCTTGCCTACAGGGTTCGACTTTCATGAGCATGGATAAGGACCTTGTCTATTGCTTGCCCTCAAGAGGACTTTCTACACAAAAATCTTTCATAAAAAAATAAGAAAGTTTAACTAAAGTGACAGTCTAAAGTAATATGAAAATTTTAATAAATAAAAATAAAAGTTTATAAGCTAGTTTTTTACTCAAATAAGATAATTTGGAGTTGTACTTCTCATTCGATAACTCTAATGATTATCTCGTGGTTCCCCTCACCTTGTTCTTGTAAGTAGCGACCCGGGTGAAATTGGCATATCAAATCTTCGATTTAATACTTTGGTTAAAAACATTTTTTTTGTGGAATTTCCTTTTGTACGGTGAAAATGATAATATTGAGACTGGTCTCTACCATATGGATTTCTTAACCACCTTTGACACTTAACGGTTTCTTCATCTTTGATGGTCATTAGGATGTTGACATGTGACTTATTGAGTGGCATGTATTCATTTTTCGATTGTGGATTACGATTCCACAATGGTCAAAATTTTTTTCACTGTAAGCTGTGATTGGTATCTCGAGTGTTATTCTTGTGCTTTCCCATCAATCGTTTGAATTATTTATTAAGTGCAATGATGGCCTTGTCTGCAAAGATTTGAGCTTCGATGTAATGGATGAGATCAGAGTAAGAGCGCACCGTCTCCCGTATTAATGATGAATAGAAAGGTTATGGACGGAGCCTTCCAAGAAATAATCTTATCAGTAACTCCGGATCCACCCCTGAAATCTGACGAGTGTTTGTGGAGAACAACCTGCGGTTGTATTCCTTGAAGGATTCCCCCTCATTCTGGTAAACTTCCAATAAGTAACATCAATCTTTGACGATCCTTCTATTTTCTATGAACTACTCCTTGAATAATCTGACAAGCTCATTGAAGGTGTTGAAGGTGCCATCGAAGAGAGAGTAGAACCATGTATGAGCTTGACCTTTGAGAGTCAATGGGAATAATTGAAAGAGAAGCGCATCAAAAGTACAGTAAACGTACATGATGGTTCGATAGTGGTTGACGTGCTTGTATGGTCAGTTACCTCTTCATAGACATCAATGATCGGGAGTTTGAAACATGTTGGGATAGGGTGTCAGAGAACAACATCAGTCAAAGTAGGTGATTTTTGGATGTTGCAGCAAGCAGGGAAGTTATCCATTTTATTTAAGGGGGAACTCTTTTCGAACCAGGCGTCGTGGCTCATCTCCGATGATATAAGTAGAAGCGATAGTACGGCGGGGTGGTGTTAGGTGGGTTGCATGAGATAAATGAGTGGAACTTGTGATGTTGAGAAGATTAGTATCTCATCTCAAAAGAGGAATGATTTCATCATTATGAGAGAACCTGATGAGTGGCGTATTTCATATTGAATGTTGAACTTGTGGTAAGTATGTTCTATTGGGTTGCGGTTTTCACCCTCCGTATAGGAGATGAAGGATCGCTTGTTGAGACTCCTCCAACCTACGTAGATTATCTAGTGAATGACTCAAGACACCTTCATTAGTCGGGTAATGCCTTCTAGAGTTGGAGGATGTAGATGTTTGATGAACTTGGCTCTGTGACTGTCTTCTGGAATGATGTGTGTTGGAGTGGATGCTCTGTTATTGTAAGTGTTGTGCTTGGTGGCCATGCAACAATTCTTATAAGTATTTTAGTGATTGAAATGCTCTATTTTCCACAGATGATGTCAAATTGATGTGTGCTAGAAAAGTTTTGGTGATAGAGTAATGGATTATCGTCTTGACTTTACTGTGATTTCAGTACACACTTATATAAAAGAAAACAACCAGTAGTGGCACCAGAAGTTTTTACATGAAAACCCCATAGAAAGAAAAAACAATGAGACCTAGCCCAGTTACAGAGTCCTCATGTCCCACAAGTGAGAAACAGATACAAAGTCCTCCAAATGACAATGTAGGCATGCGAATGAACTTGTTGTAAGAAGTGGACGACAACTGATGGTTGTCGATAGAGGCTGGTATATGGTGATCAACGATAGTTGGCAGTGGTCAACGATGGTCAGTGGTAATCGACAGCGGTGGGCAGTGATCCACAACAGTGGTCGGTGGTCAATAGTGGTCGGTGGCGATCGACTGTGGCAGGAGTAGTGCTGGACTTTAGATCTTTCTCAAAGATTAAAGTTTTTTCTCAAGCCTCAAGCTCCACTCCCCCTCCTGAGAGAGACAGGGCTCTGTTTATAGTGTTCTAAATGCAATTAATGCAAGAATATGAACAACTTTGATTGGATGATCCGGAGAACTTTCTTTAATCAGACGATGTTTGATGGACATTTGAGTGCCTTAACGATGTCGAAATTGAGCAATCTTGGCACCATTGCATTCGTCTTATCGAGGCACTCGATTCAACTATAGAATTGCTAAATTTGACATTCGTTTTACTTTTTAATGATGTCCAAAAAAGTTCTAAAAGTGGCTTGATGACTAGATCTGAGCTTGATTTGACTCGGATTGGACTAATTTTAATATCATTGGCTTCATCTCATCGAGTCGGTCAGTTAGACTAAAATTTTACTAAGATTGGAGCATTGAATGACTTTTTATCAAGATTTGAATATTTATTACTCAAAAAATTGTCTCGTAATCTGTATTATACCTTGAGATACATGCAAGATGATGAGATTTTCTTGATGGCGCATCAATAATGATAGCAGTGTGTTCATGAAACATATTTTTGTTTGATTAATGTAGCGATGTTCAGATTTGTAAATGAGATTCTTTTTTATTTTGTCTTTTTTTTGCTATCAAATAGTTGTAAAAATGAAGACATGTATTTTGACAACATTTTAATGTCAATTGTTGAATAATTAGGGTGAAGAAAAACAGGAATTGACACAAATTCAGAAGAGCACACAGAGATTTACGAGGTTCGGCAAATATGCCTACATTCTCAGGAGCAGAGCGATGACTTCCTTTTCAATATTCAGAAAAGAGTACAGAATACAAGATATTTCATATAGTACAATACATAATTACTTAAATTACCCTTGTACCAAACCGCGGGATGTTGCCCCCGCACCCCAACCCACATAATGAAACTCCCTCGATTGGACAGATCCTTCCGCTCCACTCCGCTCGTGGGCTCCCCTCTGCTCCAACATCTGTCCCATTTATGGTATATGAGCCATACCGAACAAATCTCCACCTTGGCGAATATCCAGCCCCTTAGGAGAAATACATATACCCAACAAATCTCCACCTTGACGAATATCCAACCACTTAGGAGAAATGCATATGCCTGACAAATTCCACCTTGGAGAACATCCAGTTCCTTAGGAGAAATACAGATGCCTGACAAATTCCACCTTGGCGAATATTCAGCCCCTTAGAAGAAATATATATGTCTTACAAATCTCCACCTTGGTGAATTTCTAGCACCATAGGAGAAAATACATATACCTAACATCAATAAACTAATTTTTATATTTCATTTAAACATTTAGGAGTTACAAATGTGACTAAATAAACTATTCATATTTCTTAAGTGCACCACGTTACCTACATTAATTGTTATAACTTCACATCAAATTGATGCAAGAAATAATAATAAGCAAAAGAAAAAACATACGGATGTTACGTGAAAGCCCCAAAATGAAGAAAAACTCGAACAGAGGAGAGGAATTCATTATATCAACTATGAAATTATAAGTGAAAAGTTTCTGCTAACATATAACCAAACCAAGAGAAAAGTGACTTGGCTTGTACAAAGCAATTTCGGCATTCATGGTCTTTAGAAAGACCCTTTAAAATAAAATAAAATTTATCTAAAAAGTAAAAGGATGTGGACTGCAATCTAAAAACTATTATAAGATTAATCAAATGATAGAATCCTTCAATTCATGTGCTCACGTCTTCTTTCTAAGGCTTCAATATGCATGCTCATAGTTTACTTCTAAAGTTTCATCCATATGCTTATTATAGTTTTCTCATGAGAAATGGGGGGACCAAAAAATTCGGGTCACAAATTTAGCAATCCCCTTGACACTAATTTCTGAATAATGCAAAATAATTATTTAATCTTCCACAGAATTTTGTCCATCTCTTCTACAAAGCTCTAATAATCATAAAGGAATACAAATCAAGTCCATGCAACTCTTAAACTTGGTTATTGGGAGCCATTAAGTCATTATATCCGTAGGATTATTATAAATATTGATATTACTCATAAAAATATCACCATGAGCATTAACTTCATAAACAAAATGGTAACGAAATTCAATAAGCTTGGTTCTCTCATAACAAATTAAGGGGGATTTACATAGATACCACCCAAAACTATATACTTGTTCAAAATCCTAAACTTAAAATATAACAAAACTACCGCACAAAACTTCTCTGTTCATCAAATATACCACTCCGTAACTCTCCGCTCGTTTGGCTGCCTCCACCACCTTTACACGCACTTTTCCCTTTTCTTCCTAGCTTCCCGTCTTTTTTCCACTGAATTTGTACAGCTATCACCCTGTTTCCTCCTTTCCAGCCCCACGTCATATTTTTAGATCCATTATAATAGAAAATGGATTACGATGTTCTAACCTTTTCATTTCCTTTTAGCAAAATATATTAGATTACATCCTTTTAGAGTGTAGATCGCAAAATCAATCGTTACTAACACAACACTTCTACA
>JXCR01095903.1:78352-92007 GCA_002079205.1 Phalaenopsis hybrid cultivar | reverse complement strand
ATATATATATATATATATATATATATAACTTCCCTAGGCACCGTTTCATATTTGTAACTGATTGGCTCGGTCATATGATGTTCGTTCGGTGGACAGAAATGTCATCCAATCGACTGAACTATCTTTGGTCGATTTTTTCCGAGAAAATCCATTGTGTAGACTCAACGTCCTTTAGAAAGATTATTCCATAATGCAGAGGGTGCATTACCATAATCTAACACGCTGCTTACCTTCGGTCTATAAATCTATATAGAATGTGTTTTCACCATATAATTGTTAACCTGGAAAATGCACTTGTGTTTGTTAAGTTGTTATTAGTGTAGATGTGTGACACTCTTTGGTTCAGTCTTACCAATATTAGGTCGGCTTCGAATTCGACTGATTGGAATGATAATAGATTGCTCGATCTTTGAGATTCGTGCAGTCATATTTCTAATGTACGTATTTATTCAACCAATTATTTTAAAAGTGAAATTACAATTACAGTTAATGAAAAATACGACAATTTTCTTACAGATTATTATTTAAAATCCAGAACAGCCCATAGATGGATGATGGATCAATGACATATCCATTAGTAATGCATTGGCCTTGACAAACATTCACTTAGCAATAATTAATTAAAAATTAATTCACATTATAAGGCTGGCAAACTACGTGAAATAAGTTGATTCTCAAAGCCAACTCAACTTTCACGCAGACAAAACCAATGATCACCATTCTTCAACTCTTAATTCACACGCTGTTGGTGACTCTCCCTCTCCCTCTCCCAGTCTCAATCAAATCATATAATAATTGATTATGTGAAACAAAAAGGTATTAAATTATTGAATGTGGAGAATGTTGGTTTTCAAAGCCAAACTTTTAAACGCCAAAAAAAAAAAAAAATGGAGGAAATTTTTTAGTCCTTGACCCCCTCTACATTTTCAGGTTTAATTTATAAGCAAATACATCACACTTTTCTGAAAATAAAACTAACTAACCACTTAACGGCNGACGTGATGATGGTAATCGCGGAGAAAGAGACGGCAAAGGAGGCTTGGGACGCACTCAGGGAGATGCGAGTCAGTGAAGATCGCGTTAAGAAGGCACGCGTACAGGTGCTGAAACGACAACTGAACAAGTTACACNTAGTTGTTTATTTGACAATAAGGCTCAATCTTCAGTAGAAATTTATTCAGTCTCAGATAAATTTCTATGCTAAAAGGGATCTAAATGCGCAGTAAATTATGTAACAGAATATTTGGTTCTGTTCTTCTGTCATGATTAAACAAAAGTGAAAACTAAATTAGTTTTTAAAATAACTATTATTTTATTACCTTAGCAGTAAATTTGTTCTGTTTGTCCACCCAAAAAAAGTAATTTGTTGTCTGTCAACCTAGTTTGACTTCTTGTCTGCTTATTAGATAAAACTTGAAAGTTTGTTCTCTGTGGTACTAAAGAAGGAACCAAGGGTAGCAGTGAGCAAAAATGAAAGCTTCTTAATGAGATGGTGGGGTGTGAGTGTTGTGGTGAGTACCTCCTCCTTGGAAGTTTAGTATCGTTGGCTTCATAAAGTTCATTTCTGACAACAAAACACTTATTTCTATTTGTATAAAGTTCTGTGTTTATGGTAAACTAGCATTACTTACTATGGTTCAAAGTATGTTCTCTTCAATTTGCCTCATTTGCATGAAAAAAAACGCATAAGAGGGCTTACAATAAAAGATATTTTTTCTTAAAAATATGTTAGTTGGCACTCAAGGCCCATTTGTGGCAGCTGCAGATGCGCCGCCTCAAGAAGCTGTCGCGGGGAAGCTAGTTACATGTTTGTTGCAGTCATGTGAAAACATTTGTGTAGCAACCATTATGCCTCTGTTTAGTAAAACTGTTTAAAACAAAACCATGACAATCACATATTTGATATTTCAGAAGCATAAATTCATTTGAAAATAGAACAAAAGTTCAGATATAAAATTCATTTAATAGTGAGTACCGAAAGTGCTAAAGAAAAAAAAAACTAAAAAAAATTACAAGTAAAATAATGATAATATTATTTTTAACAAGAAAACGACATATGTCTCTTCGTAAACTGTCCTCCAATTATGCTATCAATTCGTGATCAGTTTCGGCAGTGGAATCAACCTGACTGTCAGCCCATCGGAAGAAGTCACACTTTTCTGTGAGGCTCCGCGACCATCTATAAAGTAATGGCAGAGAATTCCCTTTTGTTCAATGCCATCTTCTTGGCTCAAAAGGCAAATGCCATATTCATGTTAAAACTTCGTGGCACATGAAATAATACACCATGCGGTTGCCGTTTTCTTGGCTTAGAAGGCAAATGCCTTGCTTATTTGTCAATCAATTTTTTTTAAAAAAAAAACTATTGAAGCAATCTATTTTCTTTGGAGAAATCGAAACAAGTATCATCCACGCTCGCATACTCCAGGTCATCATGCGTGAGTCAAAATACCATTCATTAGTGTTTGTTTTGCTAAAGATATATTTCTATTCACATAAAACCATTCATCCATTCATAAATTAGGAGGAAACGCCCATGCTCCAGAATCCAAATATAAATGTCCAGGCCACAACAACAACCCAACGATACCACATTCATATAGAACATAGAGAGTATCTATGTGTATCAATAAAACCACCAAAACCAAACACGTATATAATATAAGATTAAACGCTTTACACAGCTAATAATCAACATCCATCAAAAGCAAGCCCAAAGAATAATTCACCAATAATAAATTAGGAGGAAACGCCCATGCTCCAGAATCCAAATATAAATGTCCAGGCCACAACAACAACCCAACGATACCACATTCATATAGAACATAGAGAGTATCTATGTGTATCAATAAAACCACCAAAACCAAACACGTATATAATATAAGATTAAACGCTTTACACAGCTAATAATCAACATCCATCAAAAGCAAGCCCAAAGATAACACATTCATATAGAACATAGACAGTATCTATGTGTATCAATAAAACCACCAAAACCAAACACGTATATAATATAAGATTAAACGCTTTACACAGCTAATAATCAACATCCATCAAAAGCAAGCCCAAAGAATAATTCACCAATAATATTAAATAATAGGTCATCTAATCCAACAGCTTCAGCAGTCCTAAAACAAAACATGGAGATATAATTAGGATGAAACAGCAATGTAGATAACATTAAGCCTTTTGGGAGCTAACACAGTATCAATTAGGTAGCAAAGCAGGAATTTTTACTTTAAGAAATCTGTTCATTACATGCATACCACCCAGTTCCTATGTATTTACATATCAAACACATACACTTTGCTTTTATCATTTATAACACCAAAAATTTTCATATTACATCAAAAATACCACTTTCTGAACTTTTCAAAAGTGAATACAGCTTCTCGTGCATATGTAAGGTGGAAAATATGTAAAAAATGAAATATAGGTGTGTTAGATATGTAAATAGATAACGATTGAGTGGTTTCTGTTTAAATCTTCCTATTTTTTTTATCAGCAAACAATCGGCTTTATATTTCTGCTTTGCCTTCGGTGGGAAGTCCAATAGATGGAACATTTTATAACAAATGGGGAGAAATATATTTTATCAGCTAATTTTCTTCTAAGTATAGTTCCATAAGAAAAAAAGAGCAAAAGAAACATCTTATGAGTTATGGAACATTGAAGACTTTGAAAAGAATAGCCAAAACAAAAATGAGGGAATGAAATTGAGAAGGTTGAAGAAAAGCCTAGATTAAGTAAAAGAACAACAATAAAATAGTCTTTTGCTCCAAATTCTGTAGCCTATATGGTAGAGACAGAGCGTCAAACTATAATAAATAACTTGTATGTTTTTATGAATGGTTCTTTGTAGAAAGAGACCATAAAAAAGCTAAATTTACTCCATTATGCAGAATCACACATGGGAACAAATATAACTCCCTCAAGGGCTAAAATTATATAGCAACAGTTTTAACTTGAATCCTTCCAAACAGAATCTGACACTATCAATTTCCTTCGCGAAGAGTGCAACATCAAACAAGCCTGAACACCATAACACATAAAAAATTGCCCTCAAATAAAACGAAACAACAATCAAGCTTCATAGGAAGCTGAAGGAAATACAATAGTGCCGAATTACTTACCCTAAACCATCATTATTCTTAATTTTCTCATAAAATTACCTCCAGGAAACTATGAATTCTCTACCCATATTATTGATCACGACTTTAAAGAGGCAGTGAAGGAGGGAGAGCCCCGTGCTTCAAGCGACGGTGGAGGAAATGGGAGTGAAGGGGGCTTGATGCTTCGAATGGGATCGTCGATTCGCGACGAGTTCGAGAGCAGGGGGGCTTCACGAGTCGAGACGCTAGAACCTCCTTTAGCGAGCTAGCGTAGCGAAGGTTTCGAGGGTCAAAGATTGGACTTTCTGGATCGGTAACGCAGGCCGCAGGGTGGATCCCGCGGCCCCTGCGTTCGCCGGCCGCGAACGCTTAATTCCATAAGTTCAAACGGGTCGCTGTTTGGGGCCGCGCCAAACGGACCCTCAAAGATTAGGAGACTCATTGACACCTATTCTTTGACTGTTATTTCTCTTTCTTTTTACTCAAAAATAGCATCGCTTGGTAATTTTTTTACTTGGGGTGTTCCATGAATCAGGTGTGATAATTCACTTGTAAGATTTTCAGAAAACTCTCCTTACTTGCTATTCATGTTGCTGCTTTCTATATTTGGATTGAGAAGAATTCCAAGATTTTTAAGAATTCTTCTAAGTCTGATTTTAAGGAATTCTTCTAAAGTCTTATGATGAAAATTTTCACAAAATAATGTATTTTTGTGAAAGAGAAAGGCAGGAGGTGGAAGTTTAAAGTTAATGTCCCAGACGACATAAAACAACTTTACCTGCTTTAACTTTTGGATCTCTATTTTATAGATTTATTTTTTATTTACGTCCTCAAGGTTTGGATCCATTTTCTTTTTTTATTTCTGGTCCTCATTTTTTTCTACATTTTACAAATATGGGGTTTGTCCCATGGATGCCCTCTTTATACGTGTTTATTCAATATATTGATTTCTCAATTGGCGCTTTGTTGGATGATTTTTTGTTGGGTTTAAAGAGCTTTGATGAGGCTATTGCATACTTCATGGGTTCAACTGGTTTTATTTTGGTTGCTCGTCTGGCTAGAGTTCATCTATACGTATATATTTTGGCTGCCTTCATGATCTTTGGACATTTTTTTTTTGTTTTGCTGAAAAACTGAGGCTACTTCCTAGTCACACTATATTATGTAGATTCTCTCATATTATTGGCATATTTGAACATTACATTAAGTTATGGGGTTTTTTAATCTTGATTCATGTATGCTCCAGGATATTTTGGTGCCCGTTTTTTGTTAGATTTTGTTACCCTCTATTGTACCACTATCCCAACTGCTAATGATTCTGCTTGACATTCTTGGGTTCAATATTTTGGTATCAACTAGGAATTTTTGTTCCTTAGTGGTTTTTTTTTGTATCTTGGGGTCAACATATCCATTATATGTGGTTTTTTTTCGTAAAAGGAGAGCTGTGATGATTATGTATACTTTGAGGCTCAACAGGCTACTACATTTGAAGACTCGAGTTTTGGCATTGATGATATGTTGCTTATTGTTGTTTGTAGCTACACCTGATTTTTGACACCACATTAATCTCTTCAACTCTTCAACATGAATTGAACTGGTGAGAGAATTGGATCGGTTTCAGAGCTCCCATTTTGCTGTTTTAGCTTGTTCTTTTCTTCTCTCACTGGTTTTTGTTTGTGTTATTTTTTCTATTTTATATTTTCTCTTTTGTGGCCGATATTCCTCAGATTGTGTACCTTGATTATTTTTTTTTTAATGAATCGCTGAATGTGGCCCTCGTTACCCAAAAAAAAAAAAACAAAAAACAAATCTTTGACATGTTTAGATTAATGTCACTAAATTAAATTTTCTTGAGGAATTAAAATTTTAAAATATCCGGTTGAACTTGATATTTTGGAATTGATTTGTTCAATACAGTTAATTACATGATATTAATGTTAAAGAAAAAAAATTGATGTGTGCTAGAGAATTCACGACGGAAGAGTAATGAATTTATCTTCTTAGCATTACATAAGATTTCAACACACACTTAGTTAAAAGAAAACAATCAATTATGACACCAGAAGTTTTTTCATATAAAACCAAAGGGAAGAAACCATGAAGCCTAGTCTAGTTGTAAAAATTCACTATAAGTTGATGATTATATAATCCCCTTCTCTCACATGCTGGAAAGGGTTACACAGCCTTCTAAACTATATTGTCAACTGACGGATGAACCTGTTGTAAGAAGTGGACAGAAGTAGATGACAACCGGTGGAGGCCGACAAGTGGTGGTTGATGGCAGTCGGCGATGGTCGACGGTGGTTTGCTGTGGTCGGTGGTGATCGAAGGTGGTCGGTAGTGGTCCACAGCGGTGGGTGGTGGTCAATGGCGTTGGTGGTGATCGACGATGGTAGGAGTGGTAATGGTCTTCAACTTTTTTCAATGTTTCAAGTTCTTTCTCAAGACTCAAGCTCATCTCCCCTTCATGAGAAGGGTGGAGCTTTATTTATAGTGTTTTTGGTGCAATTGATACAAAAATATGAACTTCTTTGATCGGACAGTCTGGAGAGATTCCTTCAATCAGATGGTGTTTGATGGATATTTGAGTACAATCTTGGGCTTGCTGGATTCGTCTTGTCGAGACGCTCGATTCGACTTTATGCTCACTATATTCGATATTAGTTTAACCTTTTAAATATGTCTGAAAATCCTCTAAAAGCGGTTTTATGACTTGATCTCAGTTCTATTTGACTCAGATTGGACTAATTTCAATATCATTAGGTTTGACTCTTCGAGCTGGTCAGTTTGACATTAAGTTTGCTGAAATCATGTATGGATTACTCTTTATCAAAATTTGAACTTTTCTCGCAAAAAATATTTCTCGAGATCTGTGTCAAGCATCGAGTTTGGTGCTGGATGATATGACTTTGTTGATGGTCTATCAGTTGCCTCCTACATTAGGTTGAGATCATTTTTATGTACGAAAATATCACAATTTAAAGTTTTTTTTATTTTTATCANATATATATATATATATATATATATATATATATATGAGAAGTTAATAAGTCATTTCAATTGGAACGGTGGCTCGAGCAATCAGAAGACGGAATGCAACTTTTGTTTTTTTAATGAATTTAGGGGTGCCAAATGACAAGAAAAATTAATTGAATTTCAAAATTTTTTTTTTCAAACGAGTAAGCCGGAAGACCAAAAGTTAGAAGACAAAATGTAAAAATGAATGCAAATTTTAATTTTGTTTAAATAACTACTTTTTTTAGAGAAATTGGAAGGCTAAAAAGTGGGAACATGAAAATATTTTTGGCTTTTTTTCTTTATTTAAAATGAGGAAGCCTGAAAGTCAAAAGCTAGAATATTGTAGGTGAAATGATAAAAAAATTAAGGTAGATTTCACTTTTTTTCATTAATTGTCTTTAATGCTATACCTTCTCTTATGTCTATAAATAGAGGCTATGGATTAGGGGCAAAACCACAAGTGAGAAGAAGGAGAAAGAGAAAAAAGTGTAATTGTGGAGAGTGGTGTCTACTGCTCCCAAGATTTTCCAGAAGAAGAAAATCGTCCCCACCTGCATAGCAGACGAGCAACATGATATTCTTTCGTGTTGTGGCCAAGTGAAAAGTCGTCAGTGTCTTCCATAGTATAAGAACAACCAAATATTCTTTCGTGTCGCATCTAAGAGAAAAGTCATATCTGTCCTGCATAGCAGACATGCAATAAGATCTTCATTCATGTTGTGACAAAGAAGAAAGTCATCCTCATCCTGCGCAGCAGACGAGCAACATTATCTTCTTTTGTATTATGATGAAGAGTAGAGTCATCCCCATCTTGCGTAGCAAACAAGCAAAGATATTTTTTTTCTTGTTGTGGTTAAGAGGAAAGTCATTCTCATTATGTGTAGCAGGCGAGCAACGAAAGCTTATTTTACATTACGGTGAAAAGGAAAGTCATCTCCTTCATGCGTAGCAAGCAAAAGTACTGAAATTTTGAGGGGAAGCTTTTCTTGCTTCTGTGGTGGTGATATCTGGACCCCCCTGACGATCATCAAAAGTACTGAAATTTTGGCAAGGAGATCTCGACTATACGTGAAGATGAGCTGTTTTTTTTGTAGCCCTTATACAAGTATATTTTGGGCTTTGTAGCTTTTCAATTGCTTAATGTGTCATTCAGACATGGTAATGATGTGTCAGTTTGTAAATATTTGATGTTGCTTCTAAGATATTTTTGGCTTCTCAATCATGCAAAATTCTGCAACTAAAGTCAGTTCGCTCACTTTATAAAAAAGAATTATGTATCATTTTAAACTCATGTCTTCTGAGATTTGTATCCTTCTGAGGTCTTTCATGTATTTGTGTCTTCTGATGCATGTAGCTTTCTAAGGTCTTTGATATACATGTTTCTTTTGAGGTCTTTTAATGGAAAACCTATCAACTACTTACTCTCGTAGAGTCTTTCTAGTGAGGACCACGTCCATTAGTAGCTTCCCATCAAGACTTTTCTCCTAAGCTTGTCTTTCAGGGGTGTGACAGCTTCTCATCGAGTCTTGCATCATGGGCTTGATTTTCAAGAGTATCATATCTTCTCATCGAGTCTTGCCTCTTGGGCTTCACTTCTAGGGGCATGGTAGCTTGTCATCGAGCCTTGCATCTTGGGTTTGATTTTCAGGAGTACCGTCTCTTCCCGTCGTGTCTTGGCACTTTGGCTCAATTTTCAGCGACATGGTAACTTCTCATCGAGTCTTGCCTACAGGGCTCGACTTCCATGAGCATGGATAAGGACCTTGTCTATTGCTTGCCCTCAAGAGGACTTTCTACACAAAAATCTTTCATAAAAAAATAAGAAAGTTTAACTAAAGTGACAGTCTACAACAATATGAAAATTTTAATATATAAAAATAAAAGTTTATAAGCTAGTCTTTTACTGAAATAAGATAATTTGGAGTTGTACTTCTCATTCGATAACTCTAATGATTCTCTCTTGGTTCCCCTCACCTTGTTCTTGTAAGTAGAGACCCGGGTGACATTGGCATATCAGATCTTCGATTTAATAGTTTAGTTAAAAAACATTTTTTTATGGAATTTTCTTTTATGGTGAAAATGATAATATTGAGACTGGTCTCTACCATATGGATTTCTTAACCACCTTTGACACTTAATGGTCTCTTCATCTTTGATGGTCATTAGAATGTTGACATGTGACTTATTGAGTGGCGTGCATTCTTTTTTCGATCGTGGATTACGATTCCCCTATGGTCCAAACTTTTTTCATTGTAAGCTTTGATTGGTATCTCGAGTGTTATTCTTGTGCTTTCCCATCAATCATTTGAATTATTTATTAAGTGCAATGATGGCCTCGTCCGCAAAGATTTGAGCTTCGATGCAATGGATGAGATCAGAGTAAGAGCGCACTGTCTCCTGTATTAATGATGAATAGAAAGGTTATGGACGAAGCCTTCCAAGCAATACTCTTATTAGTAACTATGGATCCACTCCTGAAATATGACGAGTGTTTGTGGAGAACTTGCAGTTGTATTCCTTGAAGGATTCCCCCTCATTCTGGTAAAATTCTGATAAGTAACATCAATCTTTGACGATCCTTCTATTTTCCATGAACTGCTCCCTGAATAATCTGACAAGCTCATTGAAGGTGTTGAAGGTGCCATCGAGGAGAGAGTAGAACCATGTATGAGCTTGACCTTTGAGAGTCAATGGGAACAATTGATAGAGAAGCGCATCAAAAGTATAGTAAATGTACATGATTGTTCGACAGTGGTTGACGTGCTTGTATGGTCAGTTACCTCTTCATAGACATCAATGATCGGGAGTTTGAAACATGTTGGGATAGGGTGTCAGAGAACAACATCAGTCAAAGTAGGTGATTCTTGGATGTCGCAGCAACCAGGGAAGTTATCCCTTTTATTTAAGGGGGAACTCTTTTCGAACCAGGCGTCGTGGTTCATCTCCGATGATATAAGTAGAAGCGATAGTAAGGCGGGGTGGTGTCAGGTGGGTTGCATGAGATAATTGAGTGCAACTTGTGATGTTGAGAGGATTAGTATCTCATCTCAACAGAGGAATGGTTTCATCATTATGAGAGAACCTGATGAGTGGCGTACTTCATATTGAATGTTGAACTTGTGGTAAGTATGTTCTATTGGGTTGCGGTTTTCACCCATCGTAATGGAGATGAAGGATCTCTTGTTGAGACTCCTTCAACCTACGTAGATTATCTAGAGAATGACTCAGGACACCTTCATTAGACGGCTAATGCCTTTTGGAGTTGGAGGATGTAGAGGTTTGATGAACTTGGCTCTGTGACTGTCTTCTGGAATGATGGGTGTTGGAGTGGATGCTCTGTTATTGTAAGTATTGTGCTTGGTGGTCATGCAACAATTCTTATAAGTATTTTAGTGATTGAAATGCTTTATTTCCCACAGATGATGTCAAATTGATGCGTACTAGAAAATTTTCGGTGATAGAGTAATGGATTATCGTCTTAGCTTTACATGTGATTTTAATATTTTAGTGATCGAAATGCTCTATTTCCCACATATGATGTCAAATTGATGCGTGCTAGAAAATTTTTGGTTATAGAGTAATGGATTATCGTCTTAGTTTTACATGTGATTTCAGTACGCACTTATATAAAAGAAAACAACCAGTAGTGGAACAAGAAGTTTTTACATGAAAACCCCATAGAAAAAAAAAACAACGAGACCTAGCCCAGTTATAGAGTCCTCTTGTCCCACAAGTGAGAAACAGTTATAATGTCCTCCAAATTACAATGTAGGTGTGCGAATGAACTTGTTGTAAGAAGTGGGCGACAACTGATGATTGTCGATGGAGGCTGGTATGTGGTGATCAACGACAGTTGACAGTGATCAATGATGGTCAGCGGTAATTGACAGCGGCGGGCAGTGATCCACAACAATGGTCGGTGGTCAATAGTGGTCGGTGGAGATCGACAATGGCAGGAGTAGTGCTGGACTTTAGGTCATTCTCAAAGATTAAAGTTTTTTTTCTCAAGCCTCAAGCTCCACTCCCCCTCGTGAGAGGGGCAGGGCTCTGTTTATAGTGTTCTAAATACAATTAATGCAAGAATATGAACAACTTTGATTGGACGATCTGGAGAGCTTCCTTTAATCAGACGATGTTTGATGAACATTTGAGTGCCTTAACGATGTTGAAATTGAGCAATCTTGGCACCGTTGCATTCGTCTTATTGAGACACTCGATTCAACTATAGAATTGCTAAATTTAAGATTAGTTTTACTTTTTAATACAATGATGTCCAAAAAAGTTTTAGAAGTGGTTTGATGACTAGATCTGAGCTTGATTTGATTCGGATTGGACTAATTTTAATATCATTGGGTCCGTCTCATCGAGCCGATTAGTTAGACTAAAATTTTACTAAGATTAGAGCATTGGATGACTTTTTATCAAGATTTGAGTATTTATTACTCAAAAGATTGTCTTGAAATCTGTATTATACCTTGAGATACATGCAAGATGATGAGAATTTCTTGATGGCACATCAATAATGATAGCAGTGTGTTCATGAAACATATTTTTGTTTGATTAATGTAGCGATGTTCAGATTTGTAAATGAGACTCTTTTTTATTTTTTGTCTTTTTTTGCTATCAAATAGTTGCAAAAATGAAGACATGTACTTTGGCAACATTCAAATGTCAATTGTTGAACAATTAGGGCGAAGAAAAATAGGAATTGACACAAATCCAGAAGAGCACACATAGATTTACGAGGTTCGGCAAAGATGCCTATATTCTCGGGAGCAGAGCGACGACTTCCTTTTCAATATTCAGAAAAGAGTACAGAACACAAGATATACCCTATAATACAATATATAATTACTTAAATTACCCTTGTACCAAACCGCTGGATGTTGCCCTCGCACCCCAACCCACATAATGAAACTCCCTCGATTGGACAGATCCTTCCGCTCCACTATGCTCGTGGGCTCCGCTCCGCTCCAACATCTGTACCATTTATGGTATATGAGTCATACCTAACAAATCTCCACCTTGGCGAATATCCATCCCCTTAAGAGAAATACATATACCCAACAAATCTCCACATTGACGAATATCCAACCACTTAGGAGAAATACATATGCCTGACAAATTTCACCTTGGAGAACATCCAGTTCCTTAGGAGAAATACATATGTCTGACAAATTTCACCTTGGCGAACATCCAACCCCTTAGAAGAAATACATATGCCTGAAAAATCTCCACCTTGGTAAATTTCTAGCCCCTTATAAGAAAATACATATACCTAACATCAATAAACTAATTTTTATATTTCATTTAAACATTTAGGAGTTACAAATGTGACTAAATAAACTATTCATATTTATTAATTGGATCACGTTACCTAAATTAATTGTTATAACTTCACATCAAATTGATGCAAGAAATAATAATAAGCGAAAGAAAGAACATACGGATGTTACGTGAAAGCCCCAAAATGAAGAAAAACTCGAACAAAGGAGAAGAATTCATTATATCAACTATGAAATTATAAGTGAAAAGTTTCTGCTAACATATAACCAAACCAAGAGAAAAGTGAGTTGGCTTGTACAAAGCAATTTCGGCATTTGTGGTCTTTAGAAAGTTTTAAAAAAATAAAATTTATCTAAAAAGTAAAAGGATGTGGACTGCAATCTAAAAACTATTATAAGATTAATCAAATGATAGAATCCTTCAATTCATGTGCTCACGTTTTCTTTCTAAGGCTTCAATATGCTTGTTCATAATTTACTTCTAAAGTTTCATCCATATGCTTATTATAGTTTTCTCATGAGAAATGGGGGACCCAAAAATTCGTGTCACAAATTTAGCAATCCCCTTGACACTAATTTATGAATAATGCAAAATAATTATTTAATCTTGGACAGAATTTTGTCATTCTCTTCTACAAAGCTCTAATAATCATAAAGGAATACAAATCAAGTCCATGCAACTCTTAAACTTGGTTATTGGAACCATTTCGTCATTATATCCGTAGGATTATTATAAATATTGATATTACTCATAAAAATATCACCATGAGCAATAACTTCATAAACAAAGTGGTAACGAAATTCAATAAGCTTGGTTCTCTCATAACAAATTAAGGGAGATTTACATAGATACCACCCAAAACTATATATTTTACTTGTTCAAAATCCTAAACTTAAAATATAACAAAACTACCGCACAAAACTTCTCTGTTCATCAAATATACCACTTCGTAACTCTCCGCTCGTTTGGCTGCCTCCACCACCGTTACACGCACTTTTCCCTTTTCTTCCTAGCTTCCCGTCTTTTTTCTACTGAATTTGTACAGCTATCACCCGTTTCCTCCTTTCCAGCCCCACGTCATATTTTTAAATCCATTACAATAGAAAATGGATTACGACGTTCTAACCTTTTCATTTCCTTTTAGCAAAATATATTAGATTACATCCTTTTAAAGTGTAGATCGCAAAATCAATCGTTACTAACACAACACTTCTACAAAATGAAGAGATTTTTTTTTTT
>JXCR01095903.1:29882-75762 GCA_002079205.1 Phalaenopsis hybrid cultivar | reverse complement strand
GGAGGAAGCGTAGGAACTAGAATTGGATTGTTTGATCCTAGCCATGAAAGTGCACTCGTGATCATAAAGCAACGAGAATGAAGGGCAGGGCAGAGATTGCGGAAGTGGCATTTGAGAACATGGAGATGTAATGCAGACATGTCCAACTAACCTAAATTTACAAATATGTAGGAAAATCGCATATTTACATATCCTGTGCGTTAAAAAACATGTATTTTTACAACAAATGATTGAGAAAGAATAGTGCAAATTAATTCAAATGGATCCAATCTGATTCAATATTTTGGTTAACATATAGTGTTAGATTCCTTCAATAATAGAGTGCAGCAACTGATGAACTGGCATAAGTCCTATATGCTTGACGATCAGTTATCAAATATCTGTTCTCTCTTCTCCACACATGGAAATCATGATTATATGGAAGTAAGATTGTGAAAGAAAACGAGGAAGGGCCTTTGACTACTAAAGTTGTATGCTTCGATTTGCAACAATATATATTTGGGTTTTGTATTTTGTGGAGAGCGTCAAAGTAAATTACAGGAATACTAGAAATAAAAAACAGTTAAGATTGATGATAACTAAACAGCTATAAGTTTGTCGACAATTACAAAAATTAGTAAGAGAGAAGACAACAGATAATTAGAGGATGCTTATATGTCTAAGCATCGAAGAACGGAGCGAGGGAGTAGCCAAAAATTAGCATATTCATTTTTACATGTAGAGATAACTGAGTTTGGTCTAGTCAAACTAGTCCACTATAACAACAGCAATGAGAAACTTTTATCCTACTAAGTAGGGTTGGCTACATGAATCATTTTTCTCCACTGCATCTTATTGAGTGTCATATTTTCATTTAATTCAAATAAATTAAGATAATTTTTTATAGAATATGCCCATGTTTCTCTAGGTTTAAACATAAGTTAAATCTAAAACATCTCCTCTTCAACCCGAACATCTCATGGTCAACATCTAATGTGACCAAATCATCTAAGACGACTCTTTCTAATTTTGTCCGCCACTAGAGCTACACCAACCCTATCACTGATGTATTCATTTCACATTTTGTCTCTAAGGGTCAAGCCACTCATCCACCTAAGCATTCTCTTCTCGGTGACACTTAACTTTATTTTATGCTTATCTTTTAAAGGCCAAAGTCACCGGTCCACTATATATTAAAATTATTGTGTTTTTCTATTTTCTTTAATTAATTGAAAATGATGGAATAACATAAACATGAACACTTATTTTTTTTGTTGTTGTTATAACAGGTGTTGTCTGATGACCATGCTAACTAGAANTTTTGCGGAGCCGTGTTCACCTGCTCATTTGTTAGCTAGGGTTTCACTCCTTCAAAAATCCCTTGCACAGTCAGTCATTGGACAAGAATCCTTCAGAGTCCTTCTCTCTCTCTCCATTTATGTTATTGTGATGTCTAGGTTTTTTTTTTTTTTTGAAACAACCATTGCATCAAAATTTAGGATTTATGGTGCGAACTCAGGTATATTTCTTGTAGTTTTCAAACAAGCTAATATAGAAAAATGAGAGAACCCAAGGAAAACAGAAAGCGTAGGAGTCGATAGAGAGCATCCATGTAAATAGGTAGTTGGTTCTAGTTGCATTCAAAAGTTTATTCTTTACAGTCTTGTTTATATGTAACCGAGATAAGCATTACATCATATACGTTTTATCTATTTTGTCCAATGAAAACTTAGCAGCTATTTTAACCATATGGATTGATGATTTAAAATTGTAAGAGAAAATATTTCATCTTACTACTGCAATATTATGGTTGTAGTATTCATCATGAGCATAAGAGTAGAATACTACCATTAAACTAGCATAATATTACGATATTACCACACTAATAACACCACAATACAACCACATTTATTTCATAATAAAACCATATTACCACACTAATAACATCACCATACAACCACACTAATAACACCATAATACTAACTCAAAACCAACACAAATTTAGTAGAATACCACAAGAATTGAAGCACAATACCTCCACATTTGTGTGTTATTCTGAAGTGAAATTATTTTATTGGGGTAATGTTGTGGTATTCTGGAGGAAATTTTTGTAATATTATGCAACTAAGTTTGTGTTATTGGGGTGGTTATCTGGTGATATTGTATGGATAGTTTGGTGGTATTATGATTTTAGTTTGGTGTTTTAATTGGTATTCTTGTGATATCATGATTATTTAGTATTGTATAGTTGATGTTATTTTTCTTGTTTATTAGGANATATATATATATATATATATATATAACTTCCCTAGGCACCGTTTCATATTTGTAACTGATTGGCTCGGTCATGTGATGTTCGTTCGGTGGACAGAAATGTCATCCGATCGACTGAACTATCTTTGGTTGACTTTTTCCGAGAAAATCCATTGTGTAGACTCAACGTCCTTTAGAAAGATTATTCCATAATGCAAAGGGTGCATTACCATAATCTAACACGCTGCTTACCTTCGGTCTATAAATCTATATAGAATGTGTTTTCACTATGTAATTGTTAACCTGGAAAATGCCCTTGTGTTTGTTAAGTTGTTATTAGTGTAGATGTGTGACACTCTTTGGTTCGGTCTTACCAATATTAGGTCGGCTTCAAATTCAACTGATTGGAATGATAATAGATTGCTCGATCTTTGAGATTCGTGCAATCATATTTCTAATGTACGCATTTATTCAACCAATTATTTTAAAAGTGAAATTACAATTACAGTTCATGAAAAATACGACATAATTTTCTTACAGATTATTATTTAAAATCCAGAACAGCCCGTAGATGGATGATGGATCAATGACATGTCCAATAGTAATGCATTGGCCTTGACAAACATTCACTTAGCAATAATTAATTAAAAACTAATTCACATTATAAGGCGGGCAAACTACGTGAAATAAGTTGATTCTCAAAGCCAACTCAACTTTCACGCAGACAAAACCGATGATCACCATTCTTCAACTCTTAATTCACACGCTGTTGGTGACTCTCCCTCTCCCTCTCCCTCTCCCAATCAAATCATATAATAATTGATTATGTGAAACAAAAAAGTATAAAATTATTGAATGTGGAGAAACGTGCAAATAAATAATACAGCAGAACCTATATCCACGAAAGAAACTCCAAACTCTAGAATTTTCACCGCTAGGCNACCCTCCATCCTCCTCAGTTCATCATCAAGACCACCATCCAAGCCATTTAGCAGAAAAAATAAATTTTTATTTCTTCAATTTTTTGTTTACTCCAACCACAGCTGGTACAGCTNTTTAAGTTTGCATGCGCACAAGTCTGGCCAAACTATCCGAGAACCATGAGTACAGCCGACCCTCCATCCTCCTCAGTTCATCATCAAGACCACCATCCAAGCCATTTAGCAGAAAAAATAAATTTTTATTTCTTCAATTTTCTGTTTACTCCAACCACAGCTGGTACAGCACAAGGTTTCTCACACCTTGAAGTAGTAAGGAGCATCTGTAACTGGACCACTAAACCTACCCTGACTGATCGATTGTCCTATTGCCACAAAAGACAGAAGTTGATAGCTGGAGAACAGATGAGATCCTTAAGGAGGACCTGCATTAAAAAATGGGTGATTCAGGGGCAGATGTAGTCGGAAGAAGAGAAAGTAGATCCAATAATTGGGCTGCAGTGAAAAAGAAAATGCCAGTTTGACTTCGTATAGATCATTGGAAGCAAATGGAAAGCAGGTAAGCAAAATTAAAGATTAATAAATGGGTGTACTATTTTTCTCCGGTACTTTTCATAAACAAATATTTGAATCTATGTGAGAAAACGTTGAGAAAATAATGCCAGTACATGCACAGATTTATAAATTAATTTGTAAATTGGATGATTCATAGAGCAGTATTACTAAAGTTTGATTTCATATAATACAAACAAAAGGAAGCATTAGTTTCAATCCATACGTACGTATTTATATCTTTTAGTAATTTTATTGTGGTTCGAGGGAGGAAGCGTAGGAACTAGAATTGGATTGTTTGATCCTAGCCATGAAAGTGCACTCGTGATCATAAAGCNGAAAAAGAAAATGCCAGTTTGACTTCGTATAGATCATTGGAAGCAAATGGAAAGCAGGTAAGCAAAATTAAAAATTAATAAATGGGTGTACTATTTTTCTCCGGTACTTTTCATAAAAAAATATTTGAATCTATGTGAGAAAACGTTGAGAAAATAATGACAGTACATGCACAGATTTATAAATTAATTTGTAAATTGGATGATTCATAGAGCAGTATTACTAAAGTTTGATTTCATATAATACAAACAAAAGGAAGCATTAGTTTCAATCCATACGTACGTATTTATATCTTTTAGTAATTTTGTTGTGGTTCGAGGGAGGAAGCGTAGGAACTAGGATTGGATTGTTTGATCCCAGCCATGAAAGTGCACTCGTGATCATAAAGGAACGAGAATGAAGGGCAGGGCAGAGATTGCGGAAGTGGCATTTGAGAACATGGAGATGTAATGCAGACATGTCCAACTAACCTAAATTTACAGATATGTAGGAAAATCGCATATTTACATATCCTGTGCGTTAAAAAACATGTATTTTTACTACAAATGATTGAGAAAGAATAGTGCAAATTAATTCAAATGGATCCAATCTGACTCAATATTTTGGTTATCATATAGTGTTAGATTCCTTCAATAATAGAGTGCAGCAACTGATGAACTGGCATAAGTTCTATATGCTTGATGATCAGTTATCAAATATCTGTTCTCTCTTCTCCACACATGGAAATCATGATTATATGGAAGTAAGATTGTGAAAGAAAACAAGGGTCTTTGACTACTAAAGTTGTATGCTTCGATTTGCAACAATATATATTTGGGTTTTGTATTTTGTGGAGAGCGTAAAAGTAAATTCCAGGAATACTTGAAATTAAAAACAGTTAAGATTGATGATAACTAAACAACTATAAGTTTGTCGACAATTACAAAAATTAGTAAGAGAGAAGACAACAGATAATTAGAGGATGCTTATAGGTCTAAGCATCGAAGAAAGGAGCGAGGGAGTAGCCAAAAATTAGCATATTCATTTTTGCATGTAGAGATAACTGAGTTTGGTCTAGTCAAACTACTCCACTATAACAACATAAATAAGGAACTTTTATCCTACTAAGTAGGGTTGGCTACATGAATCATTTTTCTCCACTGCATCCTATTGAGTGTCATATTTTCATTTAATTCAAATAAATTAATATAATTATTTATAGAATATGCCCATGTCTTTCTAGGTTTAAACATAAGTCGAATCTAAAACATCTCCTCTTCAACCCAAACTTCTCATGGTCAACATCTAATGTGACCAAACTATCTAAGACGGCTCTCTCTAATTTTGTCCGCCACTAGAGCTACACCAACCCTATCACTGATGTATTCATTTCACATTTTGTCTCTAAGGCCAAGCCACTCATCCACCTAAGCATTCTCTTCTCGGTGACACTTGACTTTATTTTATGCTTTATCTTTTAAAGGCCAAAGTCACTGGTCACTATATATTAAAATTATTGTGTTTTTCTATTTTCTTTAACTAATTGAAAATGATGGAATATCATAAACATGAACACTTATTTTTTTTGTTGTTGTTATAGCAGGTGGATAAGAGTAGTTCAGAAATTATAACTTTGAGATGTTACTTAGATAATAATAGTTTAGATATATTAATTGCCTGACAATTTTCTAGAGATATTAGTGAGATAATACATAAGAGTCTAGAAAAAAATAATCAGACAACAATATCTTATGATAGTAGTTGGGCTACAACAACCATTAGTGGTGACTTGAANGGATAAGAGTAGTTCAGAAATTATAACTTTGAGATGTTACTTAGATAATAATAGTTTAGATATATTAATTGCATCAAAATTTTCTAGAGATATTAGTGAGATAATACATAAGAGTTTAGAAAAAAATAATCAGACAACAATATCTTATGATAGTAGTTGGGCTACAACAACCATTAGTGGTGACTTGAATCACTAGAGGTCATTAGTTTTATTTTATTATTTTTTTATGAGTCTAGATTTAGCTCTCAACTGACCCTTCCCTCGTATGTAGAATAGAAGAATTATTGATAATTTTTTTAGTGATATTTTTGATAAATTTGACTAAAACATTAAAAATCTCAATCACAAACAGTTGTTTCATCATTTGAGTCCTTTAATGATATTAGAGTTAAATACATGACTTTGAGATTGTTGCATTCTTTTTGTCGGTACACTTGATTTAAATAGAAGCTTACTAAATTTGAAGATTATTTGACATTTCAATTTAAGCCTGGAAGCTTTTAAATGCATTTGAAGTGTATAAATTGAACTTATTTTAACTTAAATTGAATCATTTTTTGGGTCCCTAGATTTACATTATCTAGTTTGATTATAAATTTGTTGGAATTAGAGCTTAGATGATTCAAAATTTAACTCTTGAAATTATCTTATTCAAAGTGCATTGAGTTCATGTTTGATTATATAATTTGTTTGGTGATAAATTAGACCATGTGGACTTTTAAAATGTCATTATCGTAAGCTATTAAGATGATTTATTTAAATACTGTCTTAAGAAAATATTTGAAACAACAAGGAAAATAAANGTGACTTGAATCACTAGAGGTCATTAGTTTTATTTTATTATTTTTTTATGAGTCTAGATTTAGCTCTCAACTCACCCTTCCCTTGTATGTAGAATAGAAGAATTATTGATAATTTTTTTGGTGATATTTTTGATAAATTTGACTAAATCATTAAAAATCTCAATCACAAACAGTTGACTCCTTTAATGATATCAAAGTTAAATGCATGACTTTAAGATTGTTAGATTTTTTTTGTCGAGACACTTGATTTAAATAGAAGCTTTCTAAATTTGAAGATGATTTGACATTTCAATTAAAGCCTGGAAGCTTTCAAATGCATTTGAAGTGTATAAATTGGACTTATTTTAACTTAAATTGAATCATTTTTTTGTGTCCTTAGATTTACATTATCTAGTTTGATTATAAATTAGTTGGAATTAGAGCTTAAATGATTCAAAATTTAACTCTTGAAATTATCTTATTCAGAGTGCATTGAGTTCATGTTTGATTATATAATTTGTTTCATGATAAATTAGACCATGTGGACTTTAAAAATGTTATTATCGTAAGCTATTAAGATGATTTATTTAAATAGTATATTAAGAAAATATTTGAAACAAAAAGGAAAATAATAATTTTGAAAAGGCATTACTAGAATAAATCATAGAGTTTCTTAATCCATATTTAAGTTAATGCAATATGAAGTAACATAAATAAATAATATAATTTTCACCTAAAAAAATTAAATACTCGGACCTATCATTATGGCTTCTTGAACAAAATATTCTCATAAAGAATTTTGTGAGACAAATTATTTTACCCATTTTTGAAAATTAGTAAAATTCAAACCTATATTTTCATTTTTATCAAATTCTCAATATTTTTACAGTGGCATGCATAAATACATAGTTTTGACAATTTTAAAGAAATCACATGCGTGGTTAAATTGTAAATTTCAATGTTTGGCCCTAAAACTGGAAAAAAAATCACTTGAGTTCGGACTCCAATGATATGTTACCATCTGTAAAGTGTCGGACCCACTGAAAATAAAAAACTAAAAAAGTGTATTTTGGCATGTGGCCCGGCTCGAACCAGCTCAATACTTCCAAAACTAAACATCGCTTTCCTCTTTAATCTCCATTTTCCTCCATCANCATATTTAAGTTAATGCAATATGAAGTAACATAAATAATTAATATAATTTTCACCTAAAAAAATTAAATACTCGGACCTATCATTATGGCTTCTTGAACCAAATATTCTCATAAAGAATTTTGTGAGACAAATTATTTTACCCATTTTTGAAAATTAGTCAAATTCAAACATATATTTTCATTTTATCAAATTCTCAATATTTTTACTGTGGTATGCATAAATACATAGTTTTGACAATTTAAAAAAAATCATATGCATGGTAAAATCGTAAATTTCAATGTTTGGCCCTAAAAATTGGAAAAAAAAAATCACATGTCTGGACTCCAATGATATGTTACCATTCGTAAAGTGTCGGACCCACTGAACAAAAAAAGCTAAAAAGGTATATTTTGGCACGTGACCCAGCTCGAACGAGCTCAATACTTCCAAAACTAAACATCGCTTTCCTCTTTAATCTCCATTTTCCTCCATCACCACCGGGTACAGTTTTGCGGAGCCGTGTTCACCTGCTCATTTGTTAGCTAGGGTTTCACTCCTTCAAAAATCCCTTGCACAGTCGACCACCGGACGAGAATCCTTCACAGTCCTTCTCTCTCTCTCCATTTATGTTATTGTGATGTCTAGGGTTTTTTTTTTTGAAACAACCATTGCATCAAAATTTAGGATTTATGGTGCGACCTCATGTATATTTCTTGTAGTTTTTAAACAAACTAATATAGAAAAATGAGAGAACCCAAGGAAAACAGAAAGCGTAGGAGTCGATAGAGAGCATCCAGGTAAATAGGTAGTTGGTTCCAGTTGCATTCAAAAGTTTACTCTTTACAGCCTTGGTTATATGTAATTGAGATAAGCATTACATTATATACGTTTTAGCTGTTTTGTCCAATGACAACTTAGCAGCTATTTTAACCATAAGGATTGATGATTTAAAATTGTAAGAGAAAATATTTCATCTTATTACTGCAATATTATGGTTGTAGTATTCATCATGAGCATGAAAGTAGAATACTACCATTAAACTAGCATAATATTACGATATTACCACACTAATAACACCACAATACAACCACATTTATTTCATAATAAAACCATATTACCACACTAATAACATCACCATACAACCACACTAATAACACCATAATACTAACTCAAAACCAACACAAATTTAGTAGAATACCACAAGAATTGAAGCACAATACCTCCACATTTGGTGTTATTCTGAAGTGAAATTATTTTATTGGGGTAATGTTGCGGTATTCTGGAGGAAATTTTTGTAATATTATGCAACTAAGTTTGTGTTATTGGGGTGTTTATATGGTGATATTGTATGGATAGTTTGGTGGCATTATGATTTTAGTTTGGTGTTTTAATCGGGTATTCTTGTGATATCATGATTATTTAGTATTGTATAGTTGATGTTATTTTTCTTATTTATTAGGGTTTATATTATGTAACTTTGGTGCTAATTTGTTGCTATTATAGTGGTAATATGGTGTAATTCTGATGTTGAGTTGATGTTTTCATGCTTGTATTTTGATGATAAAAGTGTTTGTATAGAAGTGTTAATTTGGTGTTCTTATGACAATATATCTATTGTATTAAGGTTTTTAGTTGTTATTATGGTGGTAATTTGGTTCAACATTGATGGCCTTGTGGTAGTTGTGTTATTATAAATGCAACATGATGGTATTTTACTATTGAGCTTGTGTTATTTTAATTTGGTTTGATCAAATTGATCATTTTGGTGATAGCATGGTCTTAATATGTTGTTGATTCAATTTTATTATGGTGATATATATGTTGTGTTTTGGAATATGTTGGTGTTATTATGGATATATTTCAGTGTTATTATATTTTATATTCGGTGTTATTACAACTATATATAAGTTGTATCCTGGTTTTAATTTAGTGTTATTAGGGTGGTAAGTAGGTTGCAATTTGGTAATATTGTGGTATTGAAGTTGTGTTATTATGGGTGTATCTTGGTGTCATTCTATTGTTGCGTTCTTGTTTCAATGGAGGTATTTTTGGATAAAGATGTTGTATTTAGGTGTCAATTTGTTGTTATTAAAATGATATCTAGGTTGTATTCTAGATTGATTTGGCGTTATTAAGGAGATAATTAGATTGTCTTCCATATTGATTTGACATTATTTCCATTGTTGTTGAGTCGGTGTTATAATGGTGATATTTGTGCTATATTTTGGTTTTAATTTGGTGTTATTAAGGTGCCAATTTGGTTGTATTATGATGATATTATAGTATTGAAGTGGTGTTATTATGGACTGTGGTGTAAGTCTTTTTATTAAGTTGGTGTTATTATGGTGATATCTATTTTATATTCTTGGTGTTATTAGGGTGCTAATTTGGTTGTATTGTGGTGATATTATGACATTCAAGTGGTGTTATTATGAACATATTTTGTTGTTATTCTATTGCTCCTATTGTGATATTGTTGTCAAATTAGTATTGATGTTATTATGTGAACTTCTGAAGCACTATTTGCAGAAAATTCTACAGCAAGACCACAAAACTCATGTACTAACTCTTCCTCAAATATTAAATACAATTTCCTTGAAAAAAATACAGCTGTCTACCTTAGTGTGAGGCTGCTTTTAGCATCGGGAGCAATTATTTACCGTGCACATTTGAAATCTTCATCCTTCTCATTTAATCTCTATACTTTCATGGAATTTTCAAGTCTTAAAAAACAGTTAGTAATATAGCTTGTTGGCTTGGTGATATCAAGACAAATATTATTTATGGAATCACTACTTTATGTTGATAATATTACATATCCAAATATTTCTTTATTGAAGATTGTTTACCTCTTATATCTAATGTTCTACAAATCAGCACCACAATAACACCACAAAACAACCATAAAGTCACCTTAATACCACCAAAAAATCATTACAATTCCTTCATAATCAAACCACATAACCTCCACAATATCAACAAAATACAACCTCAATCCCACCTTAATACAACCACAATACAACTTCAATAACACCACAAACTACTACATTGCCATAAGAATAATGGAACAATATCACCACAAACTACCAAAATAAAATTACAAAATCATCTCAAAATAGCCACAATATCAAAGAAAATCAATAATAACAACAAATATCAAAAAAAAAAAGTATCACCACTAGAATAACACCACAAAATCATCACAATGAATTAATGTCAACAATTGAATCACCTTAATTTCAAACCTGTTGCCATTATTTTAATATTTCATCCTCAATATTTCTCACTTGTAGTGTTGTTCACAAATAATGCAGGGTCATTTTCTTAAACTTAACTAAACAAAAACAAGAAAACCTTTCGCCCACAAGCTAAACCCTAGTTTTTTTTATAGGAAACAAAAAAGTGCGTCGGATTATGAACATTACGTCTGATTTTGAGCAGTTTGCCGGATTTTGAACAGTGCACCATATTATTGGGCTAGTTTAGGCCGAGTCACACGCCAAAATACACCTTTATCATTTTTTTTTCCAGTAGGTCTGACACTTTACAAATGACCACATATCATTGGAGTCCAGATGCATAGCTGCGTCTGAACTTCTGATGCAATATTTTTGCTAAAAATTGACGTCCGTTGTTAATCTTCTAGCTTAAGTGATAGAAAATGTCTTTAATCGACAAATTTATGAAAACAAAATGAAACTTAAATTTTTAATTTTCTTTTAAAAAATTACAAAGTATAATGAACTGAATTCATAAAATATTTCTTTTTTAAACCCAAATTCCTTCAAGTTTCCATCCACCTTAATACACGTTCAAAGCATAACATCAACCACAAGACAAATGACCAAACGCATGCATCTAGTTTTCAAATCCTGCGGCTTATTTTGATTGAAGCTAATAACAGCTTTCTATTGTTGGTCCAAAGATGACTCCCATCCAAAGAATCGTCTCCTTCTTTTCTTCATCTCCCTCGCCAGCACGTCGTCACTTAAGACGACTGACCCCGCCTTTTGATTCGACAAAACTTTTAGATTTGTTTTAAAACATTGAATGTGGTTTCTAAATAGTTAATATAATCTTAAAATATTTCAAATGATTATCTTGCAAAATATATATATATATATAGATGAATAATCTTATATCAATTTCCTAAAGTTATCAGCACATTTAAAATGTCATTAAATTCATATGAAAATGCCTGCTACATGTCCCGTTGGCTCTCGCGCTTGGCTCTCAATATTCTATGAGCCTTTTTCTGTCGCAATTCTCGTGCTGATGTTGCCTCGTGGGGTTTGCTGGTCCTGGCGGCAACAGGTCACATCTCCCGTAATGTTTTGTAAAAATTTCATACCTTAAAAGAATTTAGCTTATTAATTGAGTGAGTGCAAATATACACGTGTTAATGATTAAATCCACTTACATATTAATAAATAAATAAATCACTCCCGAGCCCTATGTTTTGGTTTTCCTTTTCTTTCAGTTCTTTTTAGTTTATTTCCTTAAATATCATCACATGTATAAGATGTTTAATTTGCATACTGTTAATTACATATCTTCTCTGTAAATCATTGCCTAAAGTATACCGCGTGAAATCCGAGAGAAAAAGAAACAGTGAGAGAAAGAGATAGATTTGACTCGTTAGAGGGCAAAGAGGAGTGGCCTCAGCCATTTGGGTCCATTTATTCAGCTAAACTACAATTACAAGTGCCCACAATGAGAGAGTTCCCTTTACATGGGGTTGAGAGAGAGAGAAAGAGAGAGAGAGAGAGAGCCTAGGGACCATTTTAAATAGGTCAAGAGTCCTCAATAGAAATAAATGAGAGAAAAATAAGATTACAAATATGCGCTTGTTTTATGGAGGGTGGAATATGGTATTTCAATCCTTCCGTTGCTCGACCCTATCGATCAAGAACGTTTTGTATCACTAGAACTCACCGGCTCGGGCAGTCGGTCGGTTGGTCGGAAGAGGTGGCTGGGTTGGCATACTGGTTGGAAGTTAGTGGGTAACCCATGTGGGCGATCGGCTGTTGGTTGATGATCGGCCAGCTGGAGGTGGTTGACTAGTGGGAGAGAAAACTACCTGTGCGATTTTGATGGAGGTTTCTTTGGTCTGGCTAGGATGGTGACATTTCCTGTTATACATAACGACCTCAAGTCTTTTACTTCTGTGATGTGAAGCTGCAATAAGAATGAAAGACTAAAAAATATATATAATATAACTTCTTCAGCAAATCACTAGTTATACTCACCTTTTTCATAGATTTCTTTGATTGATTTTTGTGTTAATTGACGACTCATTCCTTGAGAAGGTTGTCAGTCGGTTCTCCGATTTTTAGATGCCCAACTCAAGTCTTACTCCTAGCCCATGTCCTTTGCTCGGTTGGAACGTCATAAAGGGCGGGCCGCACCATTCTTCAAGTCTTAGGCGTATCTTGTTGCTAATTTCGCGAGAAGTAATCGCCGAGACTCGTATATGTGGTAAGTTTTGTGTTACTATTTGCGGAGCTTGTCACTATTGAGCAAGGAACCACCTCCACCGTTTTTTTGGGTCAAGTTTGGAGGGATTTTCTATTGCTTCGNTATATATATATATATATATATTCTATGTTTTTGAAGTTTCTCCTTCTGGGTATACTCATTTTCTTTTTTGCGGCACAACACACTCTTATCACATGAAAAATGTTGAATCCAGATATGACTTGTGGATCACACCCAAATTATAGAACGTGAAGTTAGACGGAAAGAGAAAGCGAGAGATTGGCTTTGTCGGGGGGCAAAGATGGGTGTTCCCAGATTATTTTGCCCCTTTTATTTTACTATACTAGAGGGTCACAACTGGGGAGAAAAGAAGTGTTCCCTTTACATGGGGGTTGAGAGAAAGAGAGAACCTAGGGACACTTTTACCACATCTATAGAAGTAAAAATGAGGGAAAAGCAAGATTAAAAATATGTCCTTGCTTTATGGAAGGTAATACATGATATTGTAGTTCTTTCCTTATGGATCTGTTAGTATAGAGTGTTTTCCATCGCTAGAACTAATTGACATCAAGTAGAAGGCCAGCTGAAGGTGGCCAACCAAGGTTAATATGTAAACCCAAAAATGGGTTGTACGGATCTCTTAGCAGTTTGACAGACCAAATCAAAACTTAAATGCTCAGCCGAAAAACTCATGGCTGACCGGGCAGCCTTAGATCGACCAGCAAAGGACCATCTTTGTCGACCAATAGAGGATAAGTATGTGATGAAAAATGAGAAGACATATTATTCTTCAACCAATTAGTTGGAGCCCGACCTTCCGGTTGCTCTGCCATCCCTGCCTGTCAACTTAGACTGATCACCCAGGACTAGCTGGCCAACCATCTAGATCCTACAACCCGCAATGCTCAAACCCGAACAACTACCAAAACACAATGATCGTATGACATTCAGACGGAAGGACTGACCGACAACATCTCAGCCGATTGAAGGAGAAACCTGCCTAGCTGAGAGTTCATAAACATTAAAGGATGCTAAAAGTAATCACCAAATATAAAAGACCAACATATTTTTTTATCTCTCTCATTAAAGCAATGTCAAACATATAATTTCTATTTTAGCGGCCCTTTATCTCTATAGATAGATGATTCAGCACTTGTAATAAGACTTTCTTGGCTCTCATTAATAGAACCATACTTTAAAGGGAGCTCCTCCCTCCTCAACTTCGTAATCTCTCTTTTTGATATATAAAATTTGTCATTGATCCCGAAAATACCCTTGTTCTCTTGGATAGAGCAAGTTTATATGTGTTTTTCATCTTTTGTTCTCTCTCTCCATCTCTCCTCTCTGATTATTACCCCTTGAGCATGACTCANTATATATATATTCTCTGTTTTTGGAGTTTCTCTTTCTCGATATACTCATTTTCTTTTTTGCGGCACAACACACTCTTATCACATAAAAAATGCTGAATCCAGATCTGTCTTGTGGACCACACCCAAATTATAGAGGGTGAAGTTAGAGGGACAGAGAAAGTGAGAGATTGGCTATGTCGGGGGGGGCAAGGATAAGTCTTCCTAGATTCTCTTGCCCCTTTTATCTTACTATACTAGACGGTTACAACTGGGGAGAAGGGAAGTGTTCCCTTTACATGGGGGTTAAGAGAAAGAGAGAACATAGGGACGCTTTTACCACATCTATAGAAGTAAAAATGAGGGAAAATCAAGATTATAAATATGTCCTTGCTTTATGGAAGGCAATACATGATATTTCAGTTCTTTCCTTCTGGATCTGTCAGTATATAGTGTTTTCCATCGCTAGAACTAATCGACACCAGGTAGAAGGCTAGCTGAAGGTGTCCAACCAAGGTTAATATGTAAACCCAAAAATGGGTTGTATGGGTCTCTAAGCAGTTTGACAGACCAAATCAAAACCTAAATGCTCAGTCGAAAAACTCATGGCCGACCGGGTAGCCTTAGATCGACCGGCAAAGAATCATCTTTGTCGACCAACAGAGGACAAGTTTGTGATAGAAAATGAGAAGACATGTGATTCTTCAACCAATTAGTTGGAGCCCGACCTTCCGGTTGCTCTGTCATCCCTGCCTGTCAACTTAGATTGATCGCCCAGGACTAGCTGGCCGGCCATCTAGATCCGACAACCCGCAATGCTCAAACCCGAACAACTACCAAAACACAATGATCGTATGACATTCGGACGGAAGGACTGACCGACAATATCTCAGCCCATTGAAGGAGAAATCTGCCTAGCTGAGAGTCCGGAAACATTAAAGGATGCTAAAAGTGATTACCAAATATAAAAGACCAACATATTTTTTTTATCTCTCATTAAAGCAATGTCAAAAATATAATTTCTATTTTAGCGGCCCTTTATCTCTATAGATAGAGGGTTCAACACTTGTAATAAGATTTTTTTGGCTCTCATTGATAGAACCATACTTTAAAGGGAGCTACTCCCTCCTCAACTTCGTAATCTCTCTTTTTGATATATAAAATTTGTCATTGATCCAGAAAATCTCCCTGTTCGCCGGGATAGAACAAGTTTATATGTGTTTATTCTCTTTTGTTCTCTCTCCATCTCTGTTATTATCCCTTGGAACCTTGGAAAAAATATTAACTCAGGAGTACTGATGCATCAATACTCCAATGAGGGGGTGTCACTTAGGTAATGATCCCACCGTGGTGCCTACGTGGCACCCATGCATCAATACTCCAATGAGGGGGTGTCACTTAGGCAATGATCTCACCGTGGTGCCTACGTGACACCCCTCATTGAAGTACTGATGCATCAGTACTTCTGAGGTAATATTTTTTCGGAACCTTGAGCATGACTCACATGACACTTTTGAATTATATATATATATATATATATATATATATATTTCTGGCTATCTGAAATCTTTTATTTTATTTGTAACAAATTTTTCATGCATTACAATATATTATTTTTTTTTCCAATGAAATTCATTGAACTTGGCCCGCAATTTAGAAAAATAATCAAGTAAATAAATAAAGTAAGCTTTTGAATAAAATGCCAAATGCGCATGAATTGATAGCACGTCGAGGAAATAGATAAGCGGGCTATTTGGAACAGTTGAGTCTCGATCAACATACCAGAGATACTACCACACGTATATCTTGACTTTCACCTGCATTTCCGATCGCCGTTTTTTTCAAGCGTTCACCTTTATTTTTCTTACGCTTACATTTTATTTTTGACAAATTTACATTCTAGCATATAGTTTTTATATATTTATACAACACACACCTAAATTTCCATATCTATACGTATAGCGATTTTGTGTTTTAACTCGATGCATGAAAATGAGAATTAAGATGTATTTAATTTTCAAAAATAATTAGTGTGATTAGATTTGGGTGTCATTTGAGTAAATATAAAAAAATTAGTTATAGATATGTAAATAATATATAAGAATTATGTGCCACGCATTTAAATGCGCTTTTATTTTATTAGTCTAAAATTGTTTTATGCAAGAATCTACAGTATTATTATGTTTATTGTTGTATTTTGATTTCTCCTTTACATTTTATGAATGTTCCGCGCTTCTTAAATTCTAAATTGTAAGATTTACTGATTTTTCCCTCATTAATAAACATTAATTAAATCACCATTGATACGCCGCCAACAAATTTTCATCATCTAGCACGAATCTTGAGGCAAGCTTATAAACAAAGAACATCCAAACTTCAATTAAGAGTCATCCAGAGGTTTGATTTCAGCAAACGTATATTCAAAATGACTAGATTGATGGGACAGACTTAATGACATCAAAGTTAGTCCAATTTGAGTCAAATCAAGGCCAGATTAAGTCATTAAACCACTATCAGAGGATTTTTGGACACATTTGGAAAGTCAAACGGATGTCGAATCTGACAAGTTCATAGTCGAATCGAGTGTCTCGACAAGACAAATACAATGAGTCCAAGATTGCTGTATTATGACTTCGTTAAGGCACTCAAATGTCCATCAAACGTCGTATGATTGAAGAAAATTGGAGTGTTGAGAGAGAGTTTGAGACTTTGAGAAGAAGTTGAAGTCAACACATTCCCTAACATTGTCAATTGCAGCAGACCGCCATCAAGCACCGTCGACTTCAGTTGATTACCGTCGACCACCGTTGATTTCCATCGACCATCACAGATCGTCGTCGACCACCTTCGCTTACCATAGACCATCATCAACCTCCGTCGACCACGACCGATCGTTGTCGACCACCGCCGACTATCGTCAACACCCGTCGATTTTTTTCGACCACCGTCGACCGCCGTCAATAAACATCAACCTTTATTGAGCACTACTGTCATTGTTAACTACCACCGACCATCATCGAAAATCGTTGATTGTTGTCGATCATCACCAATCTCTATCAAACACCACTGACCAGAGCCGTCAGTTGACATTGTAACTTGGAAAATATGACATTCCTTTCCTGTATGTGGGATAAAGGGTCTCTATAAACATCAACATATAGTGTATTTTTATAACTATGTCAAACCCTGTACTTTTTCCCTTTACGGGGTTTTCCACATAAAAACATTTAATTTTATTACTGGTTGTTTTCTTTTACTTGAGTGTGTCTTTAATTCTCGTGCAACGCTAAGACGATAATCCATTACTTTACCGCCGTGAATTTTCTAGCACGCATCAAGCATCAAGTATGCATTGTATCAAAATGGGAATTGCGCTAATGAAAATTAAATTTTGACGTTAATTTCTATCTCAAAATTTACAAATTAGATTTCGAAGTGAATTTCTGTTATGATAATAGAAATTAGACTTCGCACTGGATGATGCAGTGAAAACTCCAATATCATATGAAATATTTTTTTCTAAGAACATATTTTTAGGTGTGCAGTCATTCGCATAAGGAGTTCAGGCAATGAGAATGTTTAGTTATATGATTGGCTTTATAGTTGGAAACAAAACACAGAACAACTATTCCCATGATAGAGTTGAAGTAGCTACAGTTGTCAGCAATATTAGAAAGAGACATTACGAAGTCTAAATAAATAATCGGAATTACTTTTTCTTAATACGAAACAACAATTACCACTCGAAAATTGACTGATTTTGATTTTGACTCCGATTTTTCTAGAGTTGACAACCTACTTATTTAACAATATGAATGTTAACAACCTACTAAGGCTATTAGGAATCTCGTAGATCTATAATCGGTGAATTTTTATCAATATCTTATCTCTAATCTTATTTGTCACCATAGCTACCCCAACTCTTTTATGAGCATATTTCTTTCATTTTTTCCTAAGCATGTAATGCCAGTTCACTAAAATATTCTCATCTCAACAACGTCTCTTACTATATTACTTTCATATCTCTAAGCAAATCCTAAAAAGGAAGTGTTTCATATGATGTAAGAATTTTCATTTTTTTCTCTAAACGGAAATCAAATTTTCGTCTTCGAAGTGAAAAGTAGATTTCCCATTGGAGGAAGAAACGAAAACTTTTACATCATATGAAATACTTCATTCTTAAAATAGAAAGTAATCTAGTCAAAAGTTATGGATACAAGGATGCTTGAGTTTTTTATTGGCCTTTCACTTGAAGATAAAATAGGAAAACAAATATATCAATGAAAGGGTTGGTGTCGCTGCATTGACATACACTATTAGAGGAAGGAGCTATAATCAATTATGAGATAATGTTTGAACGTTTAAGGATCTTCGACATAACTAATATTACTAATATGTTGAACGTTCCAATTTCGAGTCGAAATGATGTAGGTACCAAATAAATTTGCAATGTAAGTTTAAAATAAATTTGATAAAAAAATTTGGCCAGTATCTTGGCAAGTTTATTGCAACTCGAGTTTTATGTGCAAGCCAAACTTGGAATCAATTTTCAAGTGATTATCATTTTTTGAACTAAATCCTATTCCGGATTTGGCGCGTACCTCAGGATTTAATAATTTTGGATTTGCAATATTTATTAAAACACTTTTAATCTAAATCATGCTTTCAACCAAACAACCTCTTAATCTAAAGGTCATTATTTTGCACCATAGAACATTGTAGGTCTCATCACCATCTTATTAAATTTTCCCTTAAGTCTAAGTCGTATTTTCTATCACACAATTGGTTGGATGCATTCCTCCACCTCAACCAACCAACTTGAAATTTACTAATCACATCCCCATATATATAACCTAAACTTTGAACGAGAGGCATAAGATATCTAAAACGTTTACACCTTTTAATGATTTGATCACTCATAGTTACCACTATGCCATTAAAGCTACTACTGCTAAAATTATATTTCATGTATTCAATTCTAAACCTACTCAAACAAAGGCTNTTCTTAAAGTTATCAGCACATTTAAAATGTCATTAAATTCATATGAAAATGCCTGCTACATGTCCCGTTGGCCTCGCGCTTGGCTCTCAATATTCTATGAGCCTTTTTCTGTCGCAATTCTCGTGCTGATGTTGCCTCGTGGGGTTTGCTGGTGCAGGCGGCAACAGGTCACATCTCCCGTGATGTTTTGTAAAAATTTCATACCTTAAAAGAATTTAGCTTATTAATTGAGTGAGTTGAAATATACTCGTGTTAATGATTAAATCCACTTACATATTAATAAATAAATAAATCACTCCTGAGCCCTATGTTTCGGTTTTCCTTTTCTTTCATTTTTTTAGTTTTTTTCCTTAAATATCATCACATGTAAGAGATGTTTAATTTGCATATTGTTAATTACAGATCTTTTTTGTAAGAGAGAGATTTGAATCATTAGAGGGCAAAGAGGAGTGGTCTCAGCCATTTGGGCCCATTTATTCAGCTAAACTACAATTACAAGTGCCCACAAGGAGAGAGTTCCCTTTACAATGGAGTTGAGAGAGCCTGGGGACCATTTTAAATATGTCAAGAGTCCTTTATAGAAATAAATGAGGGAAAAATAAGATTACAACTATGCACTTGTTTTATGGAGGGTGGAACATGGTATTTCAATCCTTTTGTTGTTCGACTCTATAGATCTAGAACGTTTTGTACCGCGAGGACTCACCGGCTCGGGCAGTCGGTTGGTCGGTCGGTCGGAAGAGGTGGCCGGGGTGGCATTCTGGTTGGAAGTTAGTGGCTAACCCATGTGGGCGATCAGTTGTTGGTTGGTGGTCGGCCGGCTGGAGGTAGTCGACTAGTGGGAGAGAAAACTACCTGTGCGATTTTGATGGAGGTTTCTTTGGTCTGGCTAGGACGGTGACATTTCCTGTTATACATAAAGACCCCAAGTCTTTTAATTCTTCGATGTGAAGTTGCAATAGGAATGAAAGACTAAAAATATATATAATATAACTTCTTCAGCAAATCACTAGTTATACTCAGTTTTTTTATAGATTTTTTTAATTGATTTATGTGTTGATTAAGGACTCATTCCTTGAGAAGGTTGTCATTCGGTTCTCCGATTTTTAGATGCCCAACTCAAGTCTTACTCATAACCTGTCTCCTTTGCTCGGTTGGAACGTCATCGGGGGCGGGCCGCACCATTCTTCAAGTCTTAGGCGTATCTTGTTGCTAACTTCGCGGGAGGTAATCGCCGAGACTCACATATGGGGTAAGTTTTGTGTTACTATTTGCAGAGCTTGTAGCTATTGAGCAAGGAAACACCTCCACGATTTTTTCTGGGTCGAGTTTGGAGGGATTTTCTATNGATATTTGTGCTATATTTTGGTTTTAATTTGGTGTTATTAAGGTGCCAATTTGGTTGTATTATGATGATATTGTAGTATTGAAGTGGTGTTATTATGGATTGTGGTGTAAATCTTTTTATTAAGTTGGTGTTATTATGGTGATATCTATTTTATATCCTGGGTGTTATTAGGGTGCTAATTGGGTTGTATTGTGGTGATATTATGGCATTCAAGTGGTGTTATTATGAACATATTTTGTTGTTATTCTATTGCTCCTATTGTGATATTGTTGTTAAATTAGTATTGATGTTATTATGTGAACTTCTGAAGCACTATTTGCACAAAATTCAACAGCAAGACCACAAAACTCATGTAATAACTCTTCCTCAGATATTAAATACAATTTCCTTGAAAAAAATATAGTTGTCTACCTCAGGGCAAGGCTGCTTTTAGCATCGGTAGCAATTATTGACCGTGCACATTTGAAATCCTCATCCTTCTCATTTCATCTCTATACTTTCATGGCATTTTCATGTCTTAGAAAACAGTTAGTAATATAGCTTGTTGGCTTGGTGATATCATGACAAATATTATTTATGGAATCACTTCTTTGTGTTGATAATATTACATATCCAAATATTTCTTTATTGAAGATTGTTAACCTCTTATATCTAATGTTCTACAAATCAGCACTACAATAACACCACAAAACAACCATAAAGTCACCTTAATACCACCAAAAAATTATTACAATTCCTTCATAATCACACCACATAACCTCCACAATATCAACAAAATACAACCTCAATCCCACCTTAATACAACCACAATACAACTTCAATAACACCACAAACTACTACATTGCCATAAGAATAATGGAACAATATCACCACAAACTACCAAAATAAAATTACAAAACCATCTCAAAATAGTCACAATATCAAATAAAATTAATAATAACAGCAAATATCACAAAAAAAAAGTATCACCACTAGAATAACACCACAAAATCATCACAATGAATTAATGTCAACAATTGAATCACCTTAATTTCAAACCTGTTGCCATTATTTTAATATTTCATCCTCAATATTTCTCACTTGTAGTGTTGTTCACAAATAATGCAGGGTCATTTTCTTAAACTTAACTGAAGAAAAGCAAGAAAACCTTTCGCCCACAAGCTAAACCCTAGTTTTTTTATAGGAAACAAAAAAGTGCGTTGGATTCTGAACATTACGTCTGATTTTGAGCAGTTTGCCGGATTTTGAACAGTGCACCGTATTATCGGGCTGGTTTAGGCCGAGTCACACGCCAAAATACACCTTTATCATTTTTTTTTTTCAGTAAGTCTGACACTTTACAAATGACCACATATTTTTGGAGTCCAGATGCATAGCTGCGTCTGAACTTCTGATGCAGTATTTTTGCTAAAAATTGACANTAAATAAATAAAGTAAGCTTTTGAATAAAATGCCAAATGCGCATGAATTGATAGCACGTCGAGGAAATAGATCAGCAGGCTATTTGGAACACTTGTCTCGATCAACATACCACAGATACTACGACACGTACATCATGACTTTCACCTGCATTTCCGATCGCCGTTTTTTCAACCGTTCACCTTTATTTTTCTTACGCTTACATTTTATTTTTGACAAATTTTCATTCTAGCACATAGTTTTTATATATTTATACAGCACACACCTAAATTTCCATATCTATACGTATAGCAATTTAGTGTTTTAACTCTAAGCATGAAAATGAGAATTAAGATGTATTTGATTTTGAAAAATAATTAGTGTGATTAGATTTGGGTGTCATTTGAGTAAATATAAAAAAATTAGTTTGAGATATGTAAATAATATATAAGAATTATGTGCCACGCATTTAAATGCGCTTTTATTTTATTACTCTAAAATTGTTTTATGCAAGAAGCTACAATATTATTACGTTTATTGTTGCATTTTGATTTCTCCTTTACATTTTATGAATGTTCAGCGCTTCTAAAATTCTAAATCGTAAGATATACTGTTTTTTCACTCATTTATAAACATTAATTAAATCACCATTGATACTCAATAAATTTTCATCATCTAGCATGAATCTTGAAGCGAACTCTTAAGCAAAGAACATTCAAACTTCATTTAAGAGTCGTCCAGAGGTTTAATTTCAGCAAGCGTATATTCAAAATGACTAGATTGATGAGACAGACTTAATGACATCAAAGTTAGTCCAATCCGAGTCAAATCAAGCCTAGATCATGTCATTAAACCACTATCAGAGGATTTTCGGACATATTTGGATAGTCAAACAGATGTCAAATCTGACAAGTTCATAGTCGAATCGAGTGTCTCGACAAGACAAATACAATGAGTCCAAGATTACTCTATTATGACTTCGTTAAGGCACTTAAATGTCCATCAAACATCGTCTGATTGAAGAAAGTTGGAGTTTTGAGTGAGAGTTTGAGACTTTGAGAAGGAGTTGAAGTCAACACATTCCCTAACATTGTCAATTGTCGTCGGCCACCATCAAGCACTGTCGACTTCAGTTGATTACCATCGACCACCCTCGATTGCCATCGACCATCACCGACCGTCGTCGACCACCTTCCCTTACCATAGACCATTATCAACCTCCGTCGATCACCACCGATCGTTGTTGACCAACGCTGACTATCGTCAACACCCGTCGATTTTTTTCAACCACCGTCGACCGCCGTTAATAAACATCAACCTCCGTTGAGCACTACTGTCATTGTTAACCACCGACCATCATCAAAAACCGTTGATTGCTATTGATCATCACCAATCTCTATTGAACTCCACTGACCAGAGGCCGTCAGTTGACATTATAACTTGGAAAATCTGGTATTCCTTTCCCGTATGTGGGATAAAGGGCCTCTATAAACATCAACCTATAGTGTATTTTTATAACTATGTCAGACCCTGTAGTTTTTCCCTTTATGGGGTTTTCCACATAAAAACTTTTAATTTTATTACTAGTTGTTTTCTTTTACTTGAGTGTGTCTTTAATTCTCGTGCAACGCTAAGATGATAATCCATTACTTTACCGCCGTAAATTTTCTAGCACGCATCAAGCATCAAGTATGCATTGTATCAAAATGAGAATTGCACTAATGACAATTAAATTTTGACGTTAATTTCTATCTCAAAATTTACAAATTAGATTTCGAAGTGAATTTCTATTATGACAATAGAAATTAGACTTCGCACTGGATGATGCAGTGAAAACTCTTATATCATATGAAATATTTTTTTTAAGAACATATTTTTAGGTGTACAATCATTCGCATAAGGAGTTGCAGCGATGAGAATGTTTAGTTATATGATTGACTTTATAGTTGGAAACGAAATACAAAACAATTATTCCAGGGATAGGGTTGAAGTAGCTACAGTTGTAAACAATATTAGAAAGAGACATTAGGAAGTCTAAATAAATAGTCGGAATTACTTTTTCTTAATACGAAACAACAATTACCGCTCGAAAATTGACTGATTTTAATTTTAACTCTGATTTCTCTAGAGTTGACAATAGTTAAGCTAAAAATCTGAACGTTAACAACCTACTAAGGCTATTAGGATTGTCGCAGATCTATAATCGGTGAATTTTTATCAATATTTTATCTCTAATCTTATTTGTCACCATAGCTACCCCAATTCTTTTATGAGCATATTCCTTTCATTTTTTTCCTAAGCATGTAGTGCCAGTTCACTAAAATATTCTCGTCTCAACAACATCTCTTACTATATTACTTTCATACCTCTAAGCAAATCCTAAAAAGGAAGTGTTACATATGATGTAAGAGTTTTCATTTCTTTCTCTAATCGGAAATCAAATTTTAGTTGTCGAAGTGAAAATAAGATTTCCCATTGGAGGAAGAAATGAAAATGTTTACATCAAATGAAATACTTCATTCTTATAATAGAAAGTAATCTAGTCAAAAGTTACGGATACGAGAATGCTTGAGTTTTTTATTGGCCTTTCACTTGAAAATAAAATAAGAAAACAAATATATCAATGAGAGGGCTGGTGTAGCTACATTGACATACACTATTAGAGGAAGGTGCCTTAATCAATTATGAGTTAATGTTTGAACGTTTAAGGATCTTCGACAGAACTAATATTACTAATATGTTAAACGTTCCGATTTCAAGTCAAAATAATGTAGGTACCAAATAAATTTGCTATATAAGTTCAAAATAAATTTGATAAAAAATTTTGGCCCGTATCTTGGCAAGTTTATTGCAACTCGAGTTTTATGTGCAAGCCAAACTTGGAATCAATTTTCAAGAGATTATCATTTTTTTTAACTAAATCCTATCCCAGATTTGGCACGTACCTCAGGATTTAATAATTTTGGATCTGCAAGATTTATTAAAACACATTCAACCTAAATCCTGCTTTCAAGCAAACAACCCCTTAATCTAAAGGTCCATATTTTTCACCATAGAACACTGTAGGTCTCATCACCATCTTATTAAATTTTCCCTTAAGTCCAAGCCGTTTTTTCTATCACACAATTGGTTGGATGCATTCCTCCACTTCAACCAACCAACTTGAAATTTACTAATCACATCCCCATATATATAACCTAAACTTTGAACGAGAGACAAGATATCTAAAACGTTTACACCTTTTAATGATTTGATCACTCGTAGTTATCACTTTGCCATTAAAGCTACTACTACTAAAATTACATTTCATGTATTCAATTCTAAACCTACTCAAACAAAGGCCTTTAGACTCTGATGTCGACCATCATAATTTAAGTTTTGGGGTGATTACATACAAGACACTCAAAACATTGTTGTTTAAAAATCAAGCGCCCTGTTACATCCATTTATTCAAATTCTCACTCAAATATCAAAGGCCATGATAAACCCCAACCCATATTTTTCATTTTTATTCATAAACTCTTTCCCTAATCTTATCCACAAGAAGGATATCACAGATAGAAATCATATACCAATTTAAATTCTCTTGTACATGTCTAGCAAGAGCATCCATAACTAAAAAAATGTATGAGCTTAAAGTCGATCTCTGAGGCAGTCGAACAAAAATATGAAACTATTTGGTCATAGTCGTTAAACCCTAAATCCTAAATGCATTTTCCAAAAATATTTAAAAATAAAAAAAAGTAAATGAAGAGTACTTGCCTTCCTCGATAGTTTTGGGTAGGAGAGGAGCAGAAGGTGGAGAAAAATGAGAGTTTCTAGTAACTGTAAGTCGTGATCCCATTGTTGTGTTCCCACCTAGCTCNATATATATATATATATATATATATATTCTCTGTTTTTGAAGTTTTTCCTTCTCCGTATACTCATTTTCTTTTTTGCGGCACAGCACACTCTTATCACATGAAAAATGTTCAATCCAGATATGACTTGTGGACCACACCCAAATTATAGAGCGTGAAGTTAGAGGGACAGAGAAAGCGAGAGATTGGCTTTGTCGGGGGGCAAAGATGGGTGTTCCCAGATTCTTTTGCCCCTTTTATTTTACTATACTAGAGGGTTACGACTGGGGAGAAGGGAAGTGTTCCCTTTACATGGGGGTTGAGGGAAAGAGAGAACCTAGGGACACTTTTACCACATCTATAGAAGTAAAAATGAGTGAAAAGCAATATTAAAAATATGTCCTTGCTTTATGGAAGGTAATACATGATATTTTAGTTCTTTCCTTATGGATCTGTCAGTATAGAGCGTTTTCCATCGCTAGAACTAATCGACATCAGGTAGAAGGCCAGCTGAAGGTGGCCAACCAAGGTTAATATGTAAACCCAAAAATGGGTTGTACGGATCTCTAAGCAGTTTGACAGACCAAATCAAAACTTAAATGCTCAGCCGAAAAACTCATGGCTGACCGGGCAGCCTTAGATCGACCGGCAAAGGACCATCTTTGCCGACCAATAGAAGACAAGTATGTGATGGAAAATGAGAAGACATGTGATTCTTCAACCAATTAGTTGGAACCCAACCTTCCAGTTGCTCTGCCATCCCTGCCTGTCAACTTAGATTGATCGCCCAGGACTAGTTGGCCGACCATCTAGATCCTACAACCCGCAATGCTCAAACCCGAACAACTACCAAAACACAATGATCGTATGACATTCAGACGGAAGGACTGACCGACAACATCTCAGCCGATTAAAGGAGAAATCTGCCTAGCTGAGAGTCCAGAAACATTAAAGGATGCTAAAAGTAATTACCATATATAAAAGGCCAACATATTTTTTTTTCTCTCTCTCATTAAAGCAATGTCAAACATATAATTTCTATTTTAGCGGCCCTTTATCTCTATAGATAGAGGATTCAACACTTGTAATAAGATTTTCTTGGCTCTCATTGATAGAACCATACTTTAAAGGGAGCTCCTCCCTCCTCAACTTGGTAATCTCTCTTTTTGATATATAAAATTTGTCATTGATCCCGAAAATACCCCTGTTCGCTTGGATAGAGCAAGTTTATATGTGCTTTTTCTCTTGTGTTCTCTCTCCCCATCTCTCTTCTCTCTGGTTATTACCCCTTGGAANTATATATATATATATATATTTCTGGCAATCTGAAATCTTTTATTTTATTTGTAACAAATTTTTCATGCATTACAATATATTAATTTTTTTTCCAATGAAATTCATTGAACTTGGCCCGCAATTTAGAAAAACAATCAAGTAAATAAGTAAAGCAAGCTTTTGAAGAAAATGCCAAATGCCCATGAATTGATAGCACGTCGAGGAAATAGATAAGCCGGCTATTTGGAACACTTGAGTCTCGATCAACATAACACAGATACTACGACACGTAAATCTTGACTTTCACCTGCATTTCCGATCGCCGTTTTTTCAAGCGTTCACCTTTATTTTCCTTACGCTTAGATTTTATTTTTGACAAATTTACATTCTAGCATATAGTTTTTATATATTTAGACAACCCACACCTAAATTTCCATATCAACACGTATAGCAATTTTGTGTTTTAACTCTATGCATGAAAATGAGAATTAAAATGTATTTGATTTTGAAAAATAATTAGTGTGATTAGATTTGGGTGTCATTTGAGTAAATATAAAAAAATTAGTTTTAGATATGTAATAATATATAAGAATTATGTGCCACGCATTTAAATGCGCTTTATTTTATTACTCTAAAATTGTTTTGTGCAAGAATCTACAGTATGTTTATTGTTGTATTTTGATTTCTCCTTTACATTGTATGAATGTTCAGTGCTTCTAAAATTCTAAAGCGTAAGATATACTGATTTTTCCCTCATTTATAAACATTAATTAAATCACTATTGATACGCAGCCAGCAAATTTTCATCATCTAGGACGAATCTTGAGGCGAACTCTTAAGCAAAGAACATTCAAACTTCAATTAAGAGTCATCCAGAGGTTTGATTTCAGCAAACGTATATTTAAAATGACTAGATTGATGAGACAGACTTAATGACATCAAAGTTAGTCAAATTTGAGTCAAATCAAGGTCAGAGCAAGTCATTAAACCATCATCAGAGGATTTTCGGACACATTTGGAAAGTCAAACGGATGTCGAATCTGACAAGTTCATAGTCGAATCGAGTGTCTTGACAAGACAAATACAATGAGCCCAAGATTGCTCTATTATGACTTCGTTAAGACACTCAAATGTCCATCAAACATTGTCTAATTGAAGAAAGTTGGAGTTTTGGGAGAGAGTTTGAGACTTTGAGAAGGAGTTGAAGTCAACACATTCCCCAACATTTTCAATTGTCGTCGGCTGCCATCAAGCACCGTCGACATCAGTTGATTACCGTCGACCACCGTCGATTGCTATCGACCATCACCGACAGTCGTCGACCACCTTCGCTTACCATAAACCATCATCAACCTCCGTCAATCACCACCGATCGTTGTCGACCACCGCCGACTATCGTCAACACCCGTCGATTTTTTTCGACCACTGTCGACCGCCGTTAATAAACATCAACCTCCATTGAGCACTACTGTCATTGTTAACCACCACCGACAATCATCGAAAACCGTTGATTGATGTCGATCATCACTAATCTCTATCGAACACCACTGACCAGAGGCCATTAGTTGACATTGTAACTTGAAAAATCTGGTATTCTTTTCCCGTATGTGCGATAAGGGGCCTCTGAATACATCAACCCATAGTGTATTTTTATAACCATGTCAGACCCTGTAGTTTTTCCCTTTGCGGGGTTTTCCACATAAAAATTTTTAATTTTATTACTGGTTGTTTTCTTTTACTTGAGTGTGTCTTTAATTCTCGTGCAACGCTAAGACGATAATCCATTACTTTACCGCCGTGAATTTTCTAGCATGCATGAAGCATCAAGTATGCATTGTATCAAAATGAGAATTGCGCTAATGATGATTAAATTTCGACCTTAATTTCTATCTCAAAATTTACAAATTAGATTTCGATGTGAATTTCTGTTATGACAATAGAAATTAGAATTCGCACTAGATGATGTAGTGAAAACTCTTATATCATATGAAATATTTTGTTCTAAGAACATATTTTTAGGTGTGCAGTCATTCGCATAAGGAGTTGCGGCGATGTGAATGTTTAGTTATATGATTGACTTTATAGTTGGAAACAAAATACAAAACAATTATTACCGTGATAGGGTTGAAGTAGCTACAGTTGTCAACAATATTAGAAAGAGACATTAGGGAGTTTAAATAAATAGTCGTAATTACTTTTTCTTATTACGAAACAACAATTACCGCTAAAAAATTGACTGATTTTAATTTTGACTCCGATTTTCTAGAGTTGACGATAGTTAAGCTAAAAATATGAACGTTAACAACCTACTAAGGCTATTAGGAATGTCGTAGATCTATAATCGGTGAATTTTTATCAATATCTTATCTCTAATCTTATTTGTCACCATAGCTACCCCAACTCTTTTATGAGCATATTTCTTTCATTTTTTCCTAAGCATGTAATGCCAGTTCACTAAAATGTTCTCATCTCAACAACTTCTCTTACTATATTACTTTCATACCTCTAAGCAAACCCTAAAAAGGAAGTGTTTCATATGATGTAAGATTTTTCATTTCTTTCTCTAATCGGAAATCAAATTTTCGTCGTCGAAGTGAAAATTAGATTTCTCATTGGAGGAAGAAACAAAAACTTTTACATCATATGAAATACTTCATTCTTAGAATAAAAAGTAATCTAGTCAAAAGTTACGGATACAAGGATGCTTGAGTTTTTTATTGGCCTTTCACTTGAAGAAAAAATAGGAAAACAAATATATCAATGAAAGGGCTAGTTTCGCTGCATTGAGATACACTATTAGAGGAATGAGCCTTAATCAATTATGAGATAATGTTTGAACGTTTAAGGATCTTCGACAAAACTAATATTACTAATATGTTAAACGTTCCAATTTCGAGTTGAAATGATGTAGGTACCAAATAAATTTGCAATGTAAGTTTAAAATAAATTTGATCAAAAAATTTGGCCCGTATCTTGGCAAGTTTATTGGAACTCGAGTTCTATGTGCAAGCCAAACTTGGAATCAATTTTCAAGCGATTATTATTTTTTGAACTAAATCCTTTTCCGGATTTGGCACGTACCTCAGGATTTAATAATTTTGGATTTGCAATATTTATTAAAACACTTTCAATCTAAATCATGCTTTCAACCAAACAACCCCTTAATCTAAAGGACAATATTTTGCACCATAGAACACTGTAGGTCTCATCACCATCTTATTAAATTTTCCCTCAAGTCCAAGTCGTATTTTCTATCACACAATTGGTTGGATGCATTCCTCCACCTCAACCAACCAACTTGAAATTTACTAATCACATCCCCATATATATAACGTAAACTTTGAACGAGAGACACAAGAAATCTAAAACGTTTACACCTTTTAATGATTTGATCACTCGTAGTTACCACTCTGCCATTAAAGCTACTACTACTAAAATTACATTTCATGTATTCAATTCTAAACCTACTCAAACGAAGGCCTTTAGACTCCGATGTCAACCATCATAATTTAAGTTTTGGAGTGATTACATACAAGACACTCAAAACATTGTTGTTTAAATATCAAGCACCCTGTTACATCCATTTTTTCAAATTCTCACNAAAGGCTTTTAGACTCCGATGTCAACCATCATAATTTAAGTTTTGGAGTGATTACATACAAGACACTCAAAATATTGTTGTTTAAATATCAAGCGCCCTGTTACATCCATTTTTTCAAATTCTCATTCAAATATCAAAGGTCATGAAAAACCCCAACCCATATTTTTCATTTTCATTCATAAACTCTTTCCATAATCTTATCCACAAGAAGGATATCACATGCAAAAATCATATACCAATTTAAATTCTCTTGTACATGTCTAGCAAGAGCATCCATAACTAAAAAAATGTATGAGCTTAAAGTCGATCCCTGAGACAGTCGAACAAAAATAGGAAACTATTTGGTCATAGTCATTAAACCCTAAATCCTAAATGCATTTTCCAAAAATATTTGAAGATAAGAAAAGTAAATGAAGAGTACTTTCCTTCCTCGATAGTTTTGGCTAGGAGAGGAGCAGAAGGTGGAGAAAAATGAGAGTTTCTGGTTACTGTAAGCCGTGATCTCGTTGTTGTGTTCCCAGGTGGCTCCTACTGACTGAATCACAAGGGTTCAGGTACGAAGGTGATGGTTTTTGACGAAATAGAGAGGGGGAGGAGGGATATGCAAGGGTTTTAGGGAGAGGAGAGGGGTTCGAGAGGATAGGATAGGGTTTCAGCTAGAGAGGAGCGTGGGTAGAGAAGATTAGGGCAGCAGTGGGAGGGCCACAATTTTGACGGTATAATGGATTATTTCTGAAGGCTTATACACGTCTTAAACTCTATCGGCTATTAATACTTTTACCGACAGCCATTTACGTCGCTTATTATAAAGATGTGTCCGTTAATACCCATCCAAAAGGCGGTTCAAAGATAACTGACGACATATGGTCGTCAGTTAATATGTGTTCATTACCAATGGATTTTGACGTCGATAATAAAAAAAACCATTGGAAAAAATATTGATGTTGATAAGCGACAAAAATTCTGTAGTTATGTTGCCGCAAATAACCCAAACATAAACTGTCGCTAAACCATCGACAATTTACATTATTTCCGACGGATAACACTATTACTTATTAATACAATATGACTGTCATTTAATACTTTTTTTAACTGATGGCATGAGACATCAGTAATGATTAAAACTGCCATAAAAATTTTACTGTTAATAAGAAAATGACATTTCTTGTTTCTAAGTTGTCACAAATAACACAGCTCGTAAACTGTCACTACACTGTCGAAAAATAGAATATTTTTGTGATGCAAATTTAGATCGTCGGTTTTACTATCGTTTTAGTGTTTTTTTCTATAGTGTTCACACACCTTAGTCCAATCTTTTTCCCTAAATGGAACTGTAGTGGATAAGATTGAGCTCCAATAGGAATTGTAGTTGACATGACTAACTATTTTTACACTCTTAAATGAATAAATCCAATCAAAAGCCAAAAATAAGTATTTCAACTTATTTACCAGATGATGATCATGTTGATTGTGAATTTCAACTGGGGGCTTTACTTATAAAAATCCAAAATTTAAACCACAAAATCCATAAAATGATTAAATGAAAATCAAATCATTAAAAAATATAAGGAGCAAAAAACCATCCACTCTCTGTAAATGTTTGTTGAGGTGGACAAATTTAATATTAATCTAGGCTCACATTGAGCTTCATGTCAAGTATATTATTAAATTCAAACTCATAAAACTTTGTGCCAGTATGGATGTAGCCCAAGTCCACTGTCAGAGTGATCTTACCATCAAATGAATACAAGAAGAGATTATGATGAGAGCCTTTTGACTGGATTTTTTGCCGCAAAATGATACCATTATATTAGAATCACATTGATAGCTGATACTCCTAAAAAATGTATAATTTTTCATATGTTTTTAATATCTATATTTGGTGATTTTCAATGATAATGTACTTTAAACAAAAATATTTTTTATATTTTTGGTTTCAGGTATAGAAAATGAAGTTTCAGAGAAAAAAAATAAAAAAATGATGTAATTTGGACCAAAAACGAGCAAAAAAGAGAATTTTGTCCTGACACATTTCGATGTCTTTCTATGCTTAATCTCTTTTACACTTTTTACACATTTTTGAATGAAATTATGCTTTAAAGAAATGTTGTTTTTATGCTTATTTTGTAGGTATATATGTTAGGAACACAACACAACTGAAACGGGGCGAAACAGAGCTAAAACGGAGCCAAATGAAGCAAAATAGTGGAGTTGCGCAGAGCCAGCGCCGACAACGTCAGAGCCTGTGCCGGCGGAGCTGAAGAGCAGAAAAATGACGAGAAAACGGTGCTGACAGCGCCCAAAATGGCACCGACGACGCCTGAGACGATCATGGATTGATTTTTGGCGATTTTTGATGTTCTAGAAGGCTCCCAAGTGATTCAAACACCCCATGAAGCAATTCAATGAATCTAGACACTTCTATAAGGCTCTTGAATGAAGAGACATGTCTTTTGTATGAATAGATTTGTCTCTTGAAAAAAAGAGGGAATTTGTGTCTTTTTAAAAAACAGAGCTTGACACCTCTCATATGCATGCGTGTGTGTGTGTGAGGGTGTGTGTGAGTGAGAAAATGTGGAGAATGTTTAGTGATCTTAAAATAGAAGTAGAAATGTTGATTTCTACTTTTTTTAAGAGATTGGTGAGGGTATTTTGAGAGAATTTGTAAGGGAATGTTCTAGCATTGCATGAATCAGCGGGAGACTTTGTTGGAGAGATTTTCCATCTTTCTTTTAAGGGGAAAAAACTAAGCATTATGTTCTTCATTATCTTATGATTTTGTAAACACTTATCTAGTGAATTTGCTTTGATGTAATAAAGTTTTTTATTGTGTTTTCTTCATGCTTTGTGATGTGTTTGTCTTACTCTTTCTTCTTTTTAGGAAATAGTGGTATGAGAGAATTATGTCATTATTTTTCTTTTAGNCACATATCTGTTAAATCGAGAGGGCTTTCCCTCTCTTATCTTCAATTGAATGACAGATTTCCATTGTCCAGAATCAACTCTTAAATGATACTAAGCTGGGAGATGCGAAAACCTGATTACCAACGTGATGAAAAGAGGCAATAACTGAAGTTTGCAAATCCATAGCTAAAGATGAGAGTTGGCAACACAACTTCCTCCAAAATGTTATTATCCATTGCAGATCCTTCAACTCAAAGAAAATTCCATTAGAAGAAAATCCAATCAGGCAATATTGACTCGGGTGCTTCCCTTCATAAAGGAAAGCTTTCCCTAGTATGAAGCAAACCTCAAGTCGTTGATTCTCAAGAATTTGGGAAGATATCTTCGAAGTTAGCGGTCAAAAGGTTTGCCCATTTGGATACCTTCCAACAAGAAGTTTAGAAGAGGAATGAAGGCTAGCATGAACCATCCAATTTGTTTCTTTCTCATCAACAAAATGTAATCACTTGAAGTCCTTATGCGTACCATTTTCCTTTCCATCCTCAGTTTTTCAGATTCCTTACTCAAAATGAAAGAGGGGACCCTACTATTTATAGCTAAGAAAGATAAAGGAACCAAGGAGAGTAATGAATGAAGTCAACATTAAAGGTATCGAATCTCCAACCAATAGTATCGTGACCCGTGAGCTGTCATTAAGAGTATTTTATATACTGTCTGATGACGATTGATTTTATTAGTAGGTTTATAGACATGCAATGTAATATTATCCTTAAATCAGAAGTTGATTATTATTATGCTTCACATTCAAGGGACAAGTCAATTTAGAGGATGAATAGGAGAAAAAAGTGATTTTTTTTTTCAACAATTAACGGAGCTAAAGTCGAGGATATAAATGTGGGTGGTTTAACATTTGAAGAATTTAATATTAATCTCTAATTATTATTCTCTTTTTTTTTGTGAAGAATAAATAAAAAATGAATAAGACATCAAAGAAACTAAATGTATATCGATAAGCGTCCGTATCAAACACAGAAATAAGAATATTCCAAGTATAAATTTGAAGAGTACAAGTCTGCACAACTTAGACAACCCAAGGACGTTCATCAAGTAGCCTTAATTTGGTAAGACACTGGCTCGCCTTATTTCTACAAATCAAATGTTCAAATGTATTCTCATCAACTCGTCTTACACCCTTGTGATGTTATTAGTGACACCATCATACACAATATTGTTCTTCGAACTGTCTAAATCTTTCTTTTTGTGTAGCCATTAACATAACCTTCTTTGAGCACGACCATCCCCGAATTTATAAATAGAGGAGGTTGCCTTCAAAGGAGAGTGCATTACTCTTTTCTATTATTTTAATCAACTGTTAAGCCATCTTCCCCACTTTTATTTCTCTTGTAAGCCCTACCAAGATAATGTAAGCCCACTGGCATTTCCAAATTCAACAGCTACACCTATTCCTCAAATAATTTTTTTAAAAATATACTAGAGATTAAACGAATCCTCATCATCCATCACAATTGGATTGTTGGTCTCAACCTCACACTTTATTTTTTCAAAACTACTAAAATTTAAAATTAAACAAGTAATCCTGAACTGAAATCTCAGCTTTACGAGATACACCTGAACATGATATACATTGATATTAAAAGCAATTTAAATATAAATTTATTTTAAAAACATAAACTTTATTCTTCTTGACCATGGTCCCACGTAAACTTTAGTGCAGTCAAGCATTGACCCAGNGTGGGAGGGCCACAATTTTGACGGTATAATGGATTATTTCTGAAGGCTTATACACGTCTTAAACTCTATCGGTTATCAATACTTTTACCGCAGTCATTTCCATCGCTTATTATAAAAATGTGTCAGTTAATACCCGTCCAAAAGGCAGTTCAAAGATAACCGATGACATATGGTCGTCAGTTAATATGTGTTCATTACCAATGGATTTCGACGTCGATAATAAAAAAAACCATCGAAAAAAATATTGATGTTGATAAGTGACAAAAATTCTGTAGTTATGTTGTCACAAATAACCAAAACATAAACTGTCGCTAAACCATCGATAATTTACATTTTTCCGACGGATAACACTATCACTTATTAATACAATATGACTGTCATTTAATACTTTTTTTAACTTATGGCATGAGACATCGGTAATGATTCAAACTGCCATAAAAAATTTTACTTTTAATAAAAAATGACATTTCTTGTTTCTAAGCTGTCACAAATAACACAGCTCATAAGTCGTTACTACACTGTCAAAAAACAGAACATTTTTGTGATGCAAATGTAGACCGTCGGTTTTACTGTCGTTTTAGTTCTTTTTTCTATAGTGGTCCCACGCCTTAGTCCAATCTCTTTCCCTAAATGGAACTGTAGTGGATAAGATTGACCTCCAATAGGGATTGTAGTTGACATGACTAACTATTTTTACGCTCTTAAATGAATAAATCCAATCAAAAGCCAAAAATAAGTATTTCAACTTATTTACCAGATGATGATAATGTTGATTGTGAATTTCAACTGGGGGCTTTACTTATAAAAATCCAAAATTTAACCCACAAAATCCATAAAATAATTAAATTAAAATCAAATCATTAAAAAATTTAAGGAGCAAAAAACCATCCACTCTCTGTAAATGTTTGTTGAGGTGGACAAATTTAATATTAACCTAGGCTCACATAGAGCTTCATGTCAAGTATATTATTAAATTCAAACTCATAAAACTCCGTGTCAGTATGGATGTAGCCCAAGTCCACTATCTGAGTGATCTTACCATCAAATGAATACAAGAAGAAATTACGATGAGAGCCTTCTGACTGGATGGTTTGCCACAAAATGATACCATTATATTAGAATCACACTGATAGCTGATACACCTAAAAAATGTGCAATTTTTCATATGTTTTTAATGTCTATATTTGGTGATTTTCAATGATAATGCACTTTAAAGGAAGATATTTTTTATATTTTTGGTTTCAAGTATAGAAAATGGAGTTTTGGAGAAAAAGAAACAAAAATGATGTAATTTGAAGAAAAAGCGAGCAAGAAAGAAAATTTTGTCCTGGCACATTTCGATGGCTTTCTATGCTTAATCATTTTTACACTTTTTACACATTTTTGAATGAAATTACACTTTAAAAAATATTATTTTTTTATGTTTATTTTGTAGTTCTATCTGTTAGGAACACAACACAACTGAAACGGAGCGAAACAGAGCTAAAACCGAGCCAAATAAAGCAAAATGGTGGAGCTGCGCGGGGTGAGCGCCTGCAGTGCCAGAGCCGGCGCCGGCGGTGCTGAAGAGCAGAAAAACAACTAGAAAACAATGCTGATAGCGCCCAAAATGGCACCGACGACGCCCGGGACAGTTATGGATCAATTTTTTGCGGTTCTTGATGTTCTAGAAGGCTCCCAAGTGATTCAAATACCTCATGAAGCAATTCAATGAATCTAGACACTTTGATAAGACTCTTGAATGAAGAGACATGTGTTTTGGATGAATAAATTTGTCTCTTGAAAAAAAGGAGGGAATTTGTGTCTCTTTAAAAAAGAGGGTTTGACACCTCTCATATGCATGCGTGTGTGTGAGAGGGTGTGTGTGAGTGAGAAAATGTGGAGAATATTTAGTGATCTTAGAATAGAAGTAAAAATGTAGATTTCTACTTTTTTGAAGAGATTAGTGAGGGGATTTTGAGAGAATTTGTAAGGGGTTGTTTTAGTATTGCATGGATCAGCGTGAGACTTTTTGGGAGAGATTTTCATCTTTCTTTCAAGGGAAAAAAGTTAAGTATTGTGTTCTTCATTATCTTATAATTTTGAAAACACTTATCTAGTGAATTTGATTTGATGTAATGAAGTTTTTCGTTGTGTTTTCTTCGTGCTTTGTGATGTGTTTCTCTTACTATTTCTTCTTCTTAGAAAATAGTGGCATGAGAGAATTATGCCATTATTTTCCTTTTACATTTCTTTTACAATAAGTATGTTTCATGTTTTAGATTTTGGGATGCATGCTTGAAAAAGTTTTAATTATAAGAATTCATGTTTAGGATTTTGTGATGCATGTTAGAAGTGGATTTAATTATAAATGTGATTTTACTTGCACTTTATTTACATTACAATAAAGGTCTGTTGTAGTGTTAAAATTAGTTGTAATTATATTAAGACCCGAGAGGGCGGTGTAATTCTCAACAAAGTGGAACCACATTCAAATTCCATGGATGATGAAGTTCATGGGGTTGGATGCAAATAATCAGGAAAATATCATTTGAAGGGCGTAGAATTGGAGATTTTAGGGTGACAGACTAAAATTCTCAATTCAGTCTTAGTGTTTAAAGAACTAAAGCGAGACTTAGCCTTCAGGGGAAGGGAAGTGGGAGCTCTAGAGTGAGAGCCAGTATCCTCCTAGCATAGCCACGAATTTAGGGACTAAACCTGAGATTAACTAATGATTTTCTATAACACTGAATCAGGGTAAAGAATTAAAATTGCTCTTATTTGACACATACAATATTTAATGTATCTCATTTCTTTACATTATCCAACTCACTACATAAGAATAGTAGTTTTGAAAATCTTAAAATTCTCCAAACCAATTCATCCAGAAAGGGTTATCTTTAGAATTTAATATTTACATTTAGGAATAGTTACTATCCTTATATTTAAAATTCGCATTTATGAGTAGTTGCTAGATAAAACACTGTTTTAATCGACATTCCAAACTAAAGACTAATAGTAGTAAATTGAAATTTGACTAAGGACACCTTTCGTGGCTTCCTCGTGGGATCGATAATCGGGGTTTAATCAGAAAGTCCTATATTACTTGAGCGATACATTTACTTGCGTTTATATCATTGTGACTATATAGAATATATAAAATTAAGCATATAAAAAATTTGCATCAATAGCCCGTATATTCCTAAATGACACTATACCCTTCTAAGTTATGAGTATATTTGGTAGAAGACAAAGCCCTATGTTAGTTAAAGTTGACTTAAGTTAGTTCTTTTAGACAGATATTTACCCCAGACTTACAAGGTCCTTTTGAACGAAGCAACCCATTGTTATTAACAAAGATCTTTTTGTCATGTTGGGTCGACAACTTCCTCTACCACGACACTTTGGAATGACATAACTATGGGATCTTGATCGGGTGCATCATCATTACCCTCACAATTCACTCTTTAGCTCACAACGATGATTTAATATGTCCTAATTTTTAAATACTATATACTGAGCAATCGACTCTCTAATGAATAGCCTTAATCTAAAGTGTTCTCCCATTATCTGGAGATATAATTAATTATATAGGCTGGCGTCTATGGGAAAACTCGAACCTCGGATCTTAAATTCCTTGCAAAGTGAGTGAAATCAAGATNTGGATGCAAATAAATAGGGAAATATACTTTGATAGGCGTAGAATTGGAGATTTTAGGGTGACAGACTAAAATTTTCAATTCAGTCATAGTGTTTAAAGAACTAAAGTGAGAGTTAGCCTTCAGGGGAAGGAGGGAGCTCTAGAGTGGGAGCCAGTATCCTCCTAGCCTAGCCACAGATTTAGGGACTAAACCTGAGATTAGCTGATGATTTTTTATAACACTGATTCAGGGTAGAGAATTAAAATTGCTCTTATTTGGCACATACAATATTTAGTGTATCTCATTCCTTTAGATTATCCAACTCACTACATAAGAATAGTAGTTTTGAAAATCTCAAAATTCTCCAAACTAATTCATCCATAAAGGGTTATCTTTAGAATTCAATATTTACATTTAGAAATAGTTACTATCCTTATATTTAAAATTCGCATTTATGAGTAGTTGCTGGATAAAACACCATTTTAATTGACATTCCAAACTAAGGACTAATAGTAGTAAACTGAAATTTGACTAAGGACACCTTTCCTCGCTTCCTCGTGGGATCGATAATTGGGGCTTAATCAGAAAATCATATATTACTTGAGCGATACGTATACTTGCATTTATATCATTGTGACTATATAGAATATATAAAATTAAGCATATAAAAAAGTCGCATCAATAGCCCGTATATTCCTAAATGACACTATACCCTTTTAAGTTATGAGTATTTGGTAGAAGACGAAGCCCTGTGTTAGTTAAGGTTGACTTAAGTTTGTTCTTTTAGACAAATATTTACCCCAGACTTACAAGATCCCTTTGAATGAAGCAACCCATTGTTATTGACAAACATTTTTTTGTCATGTTGGGTCGACAACTTCCTCTAACTAATTAGACCAAGGACCACGATACTTTGGAATGACATAACTATGGGATCTTGATAGGGTGCATCATCATTACCCTCACAATTCACTCTTTAGCTCACAATGATGATTTAATAAATCCTAATTTTTAAATACTATATACTGAGCAATCGACTCGCTAATGAATAGCCTTAATCTAAAGTGTTCTCCCATTATCTGGAGATATAATTAATTATAAAGGCTTGCGTCAATGGGAAAACTCAAACCTCAGATCTTAAAGTCCTTGCAAAGTGGGTGAAATCATGATTCGGGTAGTGTCTTATCTACTATCTCACTTGCTTTTTAAAAATTCAACTCAAAATCTCACATTAAATTCTCATAATTTATCCTTTTTTCCTATTTTTTAAGAGTGGTCGGGGCCTTTTCGAATTTTGGAGCCCACAATCTCTAAGCTAAATTTTATGCTCCAAATAACTCTATCGAATTGTTGAATCCAAATCTATCCTGTACATCGTACCCAAGGGATAGAGTGTTGAGACCGAGGAAAGAAGATTGAGAGAGGGAGAGAGAAAGAGAGAGAGAGAGAGAGAGAGAGAGAGAGAGAGAGAGAGAGAGAGAGAGAGAGTGTGTGTGGAGGAGGACTTGCTCTGTCGGTGCTCCCCGGGCTTTTAGACCTATTTTATCTCACTTAAGTAATTGAGTAACATAAGGAGGAACTTAAAGCCTTTTTAAATGAATGGGCCCTTCTGTTTATCAATGATAAGAGGACCAAACATAAATTACAATATTGTTCTTGTTTTAAAGGGTTAGTGCAAGATTTTTTGGGTATTTTGATTTTATTATCTAGACCATTAGATTGCTTAAAAATCCATGCAGACTATTTTTGAGTATATATATTAAGTTCTCTAATTTTATTACTACTTTATAGTAATGGTTGCGATAAGGATAATGAAATTTATAAAGCAAACAAGGCGAGCACATAAATCACTATTGATACTCCTTTTTAAGCGCTCTTTGGACTCTGTCATGACATCCTTTGAGCCATCCACTATTGATCAAACCTCGGGACGGTCTGCCCATTACCCCTTGCAAAGTTTGTTGTTGTAGGGTGACCAATCATCTCAAGGGTCAAATACGATTGTCGTACACTCATCGCAGAGCTTGTCACTGTCGGATGACAAATTATTCCAAGGGTTGAAGACAATCGTGGTACACCCCTCACGAAGTTTTTTTTTTGTCGGGTGGCCAATCATCTCAAGGATCGAAGATGATAGTAGTACAACTCTTGCGGAGCTTGTCGCTATCAGGTGGCCAATCATTTCAAGGATCAAGGATGCTCGCAGTACACCCCCAGCGGGGCTTGTTGTTATCGAGTGATGAATCATCTCAAGGGTTGAAGACGACCATCGTTCACCCTTCGCGGAGCTTGTCGCTGCGGGCGACGAATCATCTTTGGGGTATAGGAATTGAGTTCTAACCTTTCACTTGCCCGACCAGACCTCTATCTTAGGTTAGGTCTCCTCTTTGAGGAAGGAGGCCGCCTAGACTCCTCTCCAGGATGATTGTCATCGTACTCTTCGCGAAGCTTATCGCTACTAGGCAGGGAACCATCTTCGGATGTTTGTCCGATCCGACCGATGGAACTTGAGCTCATTGTAAGGAAAGTCCCGTTACTGGCCCTTTGGGTTGTTTTATCGATCAAACGTCTTTGATATCATTGTCAGTTATTTTTTATGCTTCTAACTTATCAGATGTTTTTGGTGTCACTCTCGATTTCATTACTCAGGTTCGAGTTCTCCAAGTGTCGAGTGTTCACTGACATGCATAAACTCCTTGATCTCACCAAGTATTGACTTGATCATTCAAATAGAAATACCAAATATTATTATGTTCATGTATCATAGAGTGAGATTTGAAGAAAATAACATGTTTATGCACCAAAAAAAGAAATAACTTATATGGGGTTAGAGACTACTAACAAATATAGTTAATAAACCAGAAATTTTAAACCGACATTTAAGCATTCATAAATTAGTTTATACCTTAAGAATAGAAGGACATATCCTTTATGTGTATATGTTTCTTCAAAATTGAGTAAGATAAATGTTTGGATTTATAAAACAAAATAACTTTAAACTTGCGCAAGTAAAGAATAATTACTATATTCATCTAAAAANGAGAGAGAGAGAGAGAGAGAGAGAGAGAGAGAGAGAGAGAGAGAGAGAGAGAGAGAGAGAGAGAGTGGAGGAGGACTTGCTGTGTCGGTGCTCCCCAGGCTTTTAGACCTATTTTATCTCACTTAAATAATTGAGTAACATGAGGAGGAACCTAAAGCCTTTTTAAATGAATGGCCCCTTCTGTTTATCAATGATAAGGAACCAAACGTAAATTACAATATCGTTCTTGTTTTAAAGGGTCAGTGCAAGATTTTTTGGGTATTTTGATTTTATTATCTAGACCATTAGATTGCTTAAAGATCCATGCAGACTATTTTTGAGTATATCTATTAAGTTCTCTAATTTTTTTACTGCTTTATAGTAATGGTTGCGATAAGGATAATGAAATTTATAAAGCAAACAAGGCGAGCACACAAATCATTATTGATACTTCTTTTTAAGCACTCTTTGGACTCTGTTATGACATCCTTTGAGCCATCAACTATTGATCAAACCTCGGGACGGTCTGCCCATTACCCCTCGCAAAGTTTGTTGTTGTAGGGTGACCAAGCTTCTCAAGGGTCAAATACGATCGTTGTACACTCCTCGCAGAGCTTGTCACTGTCGGGTGGTAGATTGTTCTAAGGGTTGAAGACAATTGTGGTACGCCCCTCACGAAGTTTTTTTTTTTCGGGTGGTCAATCATCTCAAGGATCGAAGATGAAAGTCGTACAACCGTTACGGAGCTTGTCGCTGTCAGGTGGCCAATCATTTCAAGGGTCAAGGACGCTCGTATTACACCCCCAGTGGGGCTTGTTGTTATCGAATGACGAATCATCTCAAGGGTTGAAAACGACCGTCGTTCACCTTCGCGGAGCTTGTCGTTGCGGGCGACGAATCATCTCTGTGGCATAGGAATTGACTTCTAACCTTTCACTTGCCCCGCCAGACCTCTATCTTAGGTTAGGTCCCTTCTTTGAGGAAGGAGGCCGTCTAGACTCCTCTCCAGGATGATTGTCATCGTACTCTTCGCGGAGCTTATCGCTACTAGGCAGGGAACCATCTTCGGATGTTTGTCCGATCCGAGCGACGGAACTTAAGCTGTTGCAAGGAAAGTCCCGTTACTGACCCTTTGGGTTGTTTTACCGATCAAACATCTTTGATATCATTGTCAGTTATTTTTTATGCTTCTAACTTATCAGATGCTTTTAGTGTCACTATCGGTTTGATTACTCAGGTTCGAGTTCTCCAAGTGTCGAGTGTTCACTGACATGCATAAACTCCTTGATCTCACCAAGTATTGACTTGATCTTTCAAATAGAAATACCAAATATTATCATGTGCATGTATCATAGAGTAAGATTTGAAGAAAATAACATGTTTATGCACCAAAAAAAGAAATAACTTATATCGGGTTAGAGACTACTAACAGATATAGTTAATAAACCAGAAATTTTAAACCGACACTGAAGCATTCATAAATTAGTTTATACCTTAAGAACAGAAGGACATATCCTTTATGTGTATATGTTTCTTCAAAATTGAGTAAGATAAATGTTTGGATTTATAAAACAAAATAACTTTAAACTTGTGCATGTAAAGAATAATTACTGTATTCATCTAAAAGACAAGGTACAAAAAAGTTTCATTAGAAGGTAATATTTTATTACATAAATGACAATTAGAGGAGTTTGGCCAAAGGGCTGAGCTAACAGGTTCCTTTAAGAAAAAAAATATCCCTTTTGTTGGAGGTGTTGAGTCGACTTCAACATCCACATATCTGTTAAATCGAGAGGGCTTTCCCTCTCTTATCTTCAATTGAATGACAGATTTCCATTGTCCAGACTCAACTCTTAAATGATACTAAGCTGGGAGATGAGAAAACCTGATTACCAACATGATGATAAGAGGCAATAACTGAAGTTTGCAAATCCATAGCTAAAGATGAGAGTTGGCAACACAACTTCCTCCAAAATGTTATTATCCATTGCAGATCTTTCAACTCAAAGAAAATTCCGTTAGAAGAAAATCCAATCAGGCAATATTGACTCGGGTGCTTCCCTTCATAAAGGAAAGCTTTCCCTAGTATGAAGCAATCCTCAAGTCGTTGATTCTCAAGAATTTGGGAAGATATCTTCGAAGTTAGCGGTCCAAAAGGTTTGCCCATTTGGATACCTTCCAACAAGAAGTTTAGAAGAGGAATGAAAGCTAGCATGAACCATCCAATTTGTTTCTTTCTCATCAACAAAATGTAATCACTTGAAGTTCTTATGCGTACCATTTTCCTTTCCAACCTCAGTTTTTCAGATTCCTTACTCAAAATGAAAGAGGGGACCCTACTATTTATAGCTAAGAAAGATAAAGGAACCAAGGAGAGTAATCAATGAAGTCAACATTAAAGGTATCGAATCTCCAACCAATAGTATCGTGACCCGTGAGCTGTCATTAAGAGTATTTTATATACTGTCTGATGACGATTGATTTTATTAGTAGGTTTATAGACATGCAATGTAATATTTTCCTTAAATCACAAGTTGATTATTATTATGCTTCACATTCAAGGGACAAGACAATTTAAAGAATGAATGGGAGAAAAAAATGATTTTTTTTTTCAACAAATAACGGAGCTAAAGTCGAGGATATAAATGTGGGAAGGTTTAACATTTGAAGAATTTAATATTAATCTCTAATTATTATTCTCTTATTTTTTTTTGTGAAGAATAAATAAAAAATGAATAAGAGATTAATGAAACTAAATGTATATCGATAAGCGTCCGTATCAAACACAGAAATAAGAATATTCCAAGTATAATTTTGAAGAGTACAAGTCTGCACAACTTGACAACCCAAGGACGATCATCAAGTAGCCTTGATTTGGTAAGTCACTCGCTCGCCTTATTTCTACAAATCAAATGTTCAAATGTATTCTCATCAACTCGTCTTACACTCTTGTGATGTTATTAGTGACAATCATAGACAATATTGTTCTTCGAACTCTCTAAATCTTTCTTTTTGTGTAGCCATTTACATAACCTTTTTTGAGCACGCCCATCCCCGATCTTATAAATAGAGGAGGTTGCCTTCAAAGGAGAGTGCATTACTCTTTTCTATAATTTTAATCAACTGTTAAGCCATCTTCTCCACTTTTATTTCTCTTGTAAGCCTTACCAAGATAATGTAAGCTCACTGACATTTCCAAATTCAACAGCTACACTTATTCCTCAAATATTTTTTTCTAAAAATATGCTAGAGATTACACGAATCCTCATCATCCATCACAATTGGATTGTTGGTCTCAACCTCACACTTTATTTTTTCAAAACTAAAAAAAATTTAAAATTAAATAAGTAATCCTGAACTGAAATCTCAGCTTTACGAGATACACCTGAACATGATATACATTGATATTAAAAGCAATTTAAATATAAATCTATTTTAAAAACATAAACTTTATTCTACTTGACCATGGTCCCACGTAAACTTTAGTGCAGTCAAGCATTGACCCAATATCCGAGACGCGTTGGGGTACGGAAACCTAATAGGA
>JXCR01095903.1:0-13364 GCA_002079205.1 Phalaenopsis hybrid cultivar | reverse complement strand
AAGGGGCATTTGTAATCATCAACTTATAGTGGATTTTTACAACTGGGCCAGACCCCGTGGTTTTTCCCCTTTTTACGGGTTTTCCACGTAAAAATTTCTAATGTGATTACAACTCGATTCATTTTTTATCTGAGTGTGTGCTGAATTCTCGTGCAACGCTAAGACGATAATTCATTACTCTACCGCCGCGAATTTTCTAGCACGCATCAAAGAGAGTGGGCTTTTATTTATAAATTTTGTGAGTAACATCCTCTATAAATACTGCATGAATTCGGATTCCGGACCACTTCATCGGACGACCCAAAATGATGATATGTTTTGATGTATATTTTAATGGCCTAATAATGTCAGAATAAAATGATTCGGGGCTAGTTGGATTCATCTATCCAGACACTTTTAATTTGAATAAAAAATTGTTAAATTTGAAGATCATCTGCTTCCCCGAAATATATTTTAAAGTTTTTAATTATGTTTTAAGTGTATCTTCGGGGCTCACTTGAACTCATATGAGACCATTTTTAATATCATTTTATTTGTGCACGTAATTTCAATTTAATTTTTGAAACTTCTTATTTAAATGAATATTGAAATTCGTGCAGATCAATATAAATATTTTTAGGGATATGTAGAATCTATTATAAAATTAAAAGAGATGAGTGACACAAAAGACAATATAAAATGTAAAGTTCACTCTTTTTAAAACTTCTTTTAATTATTTTTCTTTTTCATATCATTTAATAAGGGATAATTAGTTAAAATTTCTTTAGTACTGAGTGGTGAACCTTTTAAAAAAATTTAAGAAAAAAAAAATTATTTTTATTTTTATGATAGATCAACAAATTCAAGAGAGCATTGTTCATTCAATATTAAAAAAGACTAGTTTAAAACAACACTTGTGAAACTGGCGCTAAATGTCAGTTATGTCAACGATTTAAATTTCTTAATTGTTGAAGTTCAAATATTTGCCGGTTTTGCTTGAAGGAGTTTCGTCATTCAATAAAGTCATTTTATTTTAACAGTCGCATTCACGAACGGAGAAAGTCATTTGCATTCTAGATAGGTGAAAGTTTGTGGTTCTTCTACGATACAACTTCAAGAGGTATTCAAGAGATGCAACTTCAGCAAACAAAAACTTTTATACACTTGGTGTTCACTGCAATAATACAGAACTTTACCTCCTTCTCAAACAAAATCTTAACGGCTCTTACATTAGCTCGTCTCTAAAAGGTGTTTTTTTTTTTTTTTACATCATTTTATCTTTTGCTTCCCCCACAAAGGTTTCCATGTGTCCGTGATCAAAATCATGCTCGTAAGGGACACTATCATTCTCTATTAGTTTTTTAATTACTATAAAAAAAATAAATAAATATGTAATATTTTTCTGATAAAGACAATGAGTGTGATAAGCAGTTTTTATTGAAATTATTAGATATGTTCGTGGAAAAAAAAATTATTGTTGATATCGCACCAACAAATCTTCGTTATCCAACACAAATCTCGAGATAATATTTTAAGCAATAATGTTAAATCTTGATAAAAACTCATCCAGAGCTCTGATTTCAGCGTACTTATAGTCAAACTCACCGGCTCGATGAGACAGATCTAATGCTATCGAAGTCATTCTAATCTGGTCAATTCAAGCTCAGATCAAGTCACGAAAACAGTCTTGCAGGATTTTCAAACACATTTGGAAGGTCAAACGGTTTCCAAATCTAGCAAATTTATAGTCGAATTGAGCGTCTCGACAAGATGAATCCAACGAGCCCAAGATTGCACAATTTTGCATCATAAAGACACTCAAATGTCTATTAAATGTTGTTTGATTGGAGGAAGCTCTTCAAACCGTATGATCAAAATGATTCATATTCATGCATTAATGACACTCATAACAATATAAATAGAGTCAAACTTCTCACATGAGGGAGAGACTTGAAGCTTCAGAGAGAACGAGAAGCTTTGAGAAGGAGTTGAAGTCCAGCACCATACCGACCGAAGTCGACCACTACCAGCCACCGTCTACGTTGATCTCCTTCAGCCATTGTCGGTCGTCACTGTCAATCACCATCAATCATCGTCGATCACTACCAACCAAATGTCGTCAGTCATCGTCGTAGGACATGAGTTCATCACTACGGTCCATGTGTCAACAACGACTTACGTGGTTCACAGCTCTTGTGGCTCTCAACTCCAACCCGTGCGGCCTATCGATGTCATTCATACTCGCCACTATAACCTATGTGATCCACACCTTCCGTAACTACTTCATACAGTTTCTTTGGTCAATCAACGTTTCTAGAGGAATCATCTACAATATTAATGACAAACTACTACCTCCACAACAATCAACAATGACCATTGCAACATGTTATCACCAAGAATTGTAGCCATATTATAGTTATACAACTTTGTAATTTCATCTTCTCTATTTTATGAGAATGATGAACCTGTGTACTCATCATTCTTAGTGAAATATTTCAATTGGATTATACCCCGTCGTTTTTCCCCCCTTCCAAGGGTTTTCTACGTAAAAATTCGAGGTGACATCTCCTATTTATTTCTCTTCTATTATCTATATGTGCTGAATTCTCGCGCAATACTATATCTTTACCACCGAGAATTTTCCATCATGCATCAATTGCAATCTCAGATATTATTTGGTAGGTTTATTTATAAAGCATTTTTATGAGAAATAGAATCATTGCATTTGCGGGTATAATGCATCTATTTTGTCCGTGTTTGGGTGCAATAACTGCACTTAAAACTTTTTAATTATCTTGTAGTTGTATGCGGGCATTTAGTTATTGTCATTTTCTGAAATTATTGTGACAGATGTGAGATTAGGTTTATTTAATAAAATGGTTATATGTCAGCTTTCGAAGGTTGCTTTTAGTTGTTAATCGTGGGCTTTGAGAAGTATAATTCATGGTGTTTGCTGCGGCTGTATCTTTTTAAAAAGAGATTTGTAAGGCTACGATAAAAAAAATATAATTTTTTAAGAAGTTACATTGAAAATTATAAATATATATTTGTTCTAAAAAATTAGATAATAATTTTCTTAAAGTCATCATAATTTTATACTAAAATTTTTTTTAAAAAATAACAAGAAAATAGTTCCTCAAATAAAATTATGATGACAATCTAAAGCACAAGACATATAGAAAGATGTCTCAAACATACACTTAGGCTTAGGAATGTTTGTCAATTTTTGTAGTTCACCTTATCTTCTGCCACCTGCTCGTCACCGTTGTTTCCCCAACTCTATTTCCAACAATGAGATTGTGGTAACTCATCTGAAAGTAACAATTTTTCATTTTCATTATCAAGCTTTTATCTCAAAATTCATTGAAATGAATAAAAACTGAACCTTGTATGTTATAGTTTGTGAGAAATTTGGTTAGATTTTTATATTATAATAAGAACTGAACCTTGTTTAGTGTGATTTTATATTACACTAAGCAATTTTGTTTTATTTAGAAATGCAAATGAAGTTTTTAAATATTTAAATTGATTTTGTTCAGATTTTTCTTGACAAAAATGTTTCTTGATAATTGATGTGTGCTAGAAAATTCACGGCAGTAGAGTAATATATTATTGTCTTAGTATGATACAAAGATTCAACAAATTCTCATAAGAGAAAAAAAATAGAAGTGATGACAATTTTTTTTACGTGGAAAACCCAAAAAGTCAAAACTATGAGGTTTGCTTCAATTGTAAAAATTCACTTTAAATTGATTATTACAAAAACTCCTTGTCTCACAGGCAGGAATGAGTTACAAAGTCCTCTAAATTATATTATTGATGTGTGGATAAACTTGTTACAAGGAAGTGGCGGCGACTAATGCTAATTGGTTACAACCGCTGAATGGTGGTTGATGGTGGTCGGCAGCGGCAGCAGTAATGCTGTACTTCGGCTCTCTCAAAGCTTCAAACTCTTCTTCAAGCATTAAGTTCTCCTCCCCCCTAAAGAGAGGGATGAGACTCTATTTATAAAGTTTCAGGTACAATTAATGCAGAAAATATGAACTCTTTTGATCGGCGGCCTCGAGAGCTTCCTTTGAGCATGTGATGTTTGATGAACATGTAGGTGTCTTAATGATGTCGAAATTGAACGATCTTAGGCTTATTGAATTCTTCACATCGAGACGTTCAATTCGACCAAAAGCTCACCAGAATCAACATCCATTTGATCTTCCAAACATGTTTGAAAGACTTTCAAAAGCAGTTTAATAGCTTGATTTGGGCTTGATTTGATTCAGACTAGACCAATTTTGGTATCAATGGGTCCGTCTCATTGAGCTGGTCACTTTGACTATAATTTTGTTGAAATCAAAGCTCTAGATGACTTTTAATCAAAATTTGAATATTTTTTTGCTCAAAAGATTGCATTGAGATCCGTGTCATACATCAAGATGTATGCCAGATGGTGAAAATTTGTTGATGGTCTATCAAAAACTAAACTCTCCATTGCCCTAAGGTCTTTCTACTAATGAACCTACATGAAACTTCTTATCTGAGTTGAATAATGCATGACAACTTGCCAAGAAAATAAAAAATTGTCAAGCACTTGGTTATGGTAAGCCATAAAAGAGAGCTTATTAAGGCGGTGTTTAGCTGCATCACAGATTTATGATAAATATGATTTATTAAATCTGAATTTATTGTTTGGCAGAGCAAAACTTCAAAGCCAACGATCTTAAAACAGAATGCGGGGAAATTCTGCCAAAACAAGGGAAAATTCGGTTTAGCGAAACGTTAGATTCAAAGTTTAATTTTATTTTATGTTTGCCGTGATTTAATGTAAATCCATTGTTAAATTTGCCTGTTAATATGCAATCAAACACTGCATACAACTTTCTTGATATATTTTAATCCTCTTCAGAAGGGCTAGACACTCGTCATCCCTAAAGCAGAGTACATCCTAATGGATATTAAATAAACTTCCTTAGTCATTAGATCATCATTTCTCACATCAAACTACTCATACTCAATGTTTTTGTGTTTGTTTTAATAGTTTTATTATATTTTTGATGAAAATATCCATAAGTATTATAATTTGTGTGATCCTCACACTTGTTCCCTGTCATAAACTATTTCACTTTTTCCAAAAAAGATTATTGTTTGATCTTAGAATTTAGTTTAATTTTTCCTAACTTGTCCATCCAAAACATAGTTTGGATGTGACATATTATATCTAATGGGCCCATCAAGTCTGTGAAAAATTAATGGTGATGTACAAATGACTATTTTTTGTATGAATTAAATAAAAATTAAATTCGAATTCAATTATCAAGCATGAAATTTTTTTTATTAATCTCAAACTTTGTTTACTTGCTTGGGCATACCTAATCTTGAAAGGCTTCTTTGTTGTACATGCTATATGGAATTGATAAAATGAAAGCTATAATTCTATCAGCGAAAGTTTTATAAGACAAAATATAAGAAGGTTTATATAGAATTTATCTGAAATAATAAAATAATTCATATAATTACATTTATATCTTTCTTATATATTTTAAAAGGGAATACTTTTATAAAAATCTTTTTCCACCCAACACACTTCAATGTTTCCGTGAGCATTGTAGAGAAAGAAGGGAAGAGGAAAATAGAGTTTTAGATGGAGAAAGCCAATTTTTGGGAATAGTAAGATTGCTTTGGTTAGGTTGGCCAATTGAAAATTTTTATTTGGTTCCAAGTTGGCTATTATCAAGCAACATTAGATTTTTATTCTTCTTTATAAAAAATTCATATTTATTTAATTAAATTTTAAATAAACTCAAACCTACAGAGTTTTATGTTTCATGTTATATTATTTTTATCTTATTTTTGACTGCATGTTAAAATAATTGCATATGTTATTAGTTAACTTAAATTAACTATTGACATTAGTTATCAAACTAATATTGTACTTGCAAGGCATTACATGTGACATGTTGAGATGTTATTTCAATTTACTTGAAGTAAATCTTACAGTTTAGGATATTATTCAGATTTTTTTTTCTTGGGCATTGAAAATTATAATAATTTTTTAGCTCTCTACTGAGTTATATTTACTCACTCTTAACTTATCTACTTATGTTAGTTCCAAAAACGATAAGACAGGAGTTAAGTAAAAACTATTGGCTATTATTGAGAGCTCAATGTTAATGTGTTGTAATTATAGATTTTTTGTTTTTTGATAATTATGATGATATGAATATTTTAGTAATAGAAAAATTCTATCTTAATTGATGTGCACATTTCTTTTATCACGTAGTTAGTTATATAAATGAAAATCTGTTGATATTTTTATTTATTTTTCATTTGATGATTCGAAAGTGACTCACCTATTATGGATATTAAAAGTAAGGAAAATCTTTTTCTACATTGAACTTAAATAATTAATCAACTGTAATAACCTTAATATTATGCGACCTACCTCAATATGAGGGTTTATATTGAGCTGAGTTTTGATTGTAACTGCTAGAGACATTTATATTTTTTTTCAATTTGAATTCCTCTAGTAACCACATTATCCTTAGTTTTTTATGCCATCAATTCAAAATTGTAAAGCAAAGTATGAATATTTGTTGGCAAAAAGTTAAAANATATATATATATATATGAATTTATATTCATACCGACACAGAATTATCAACTGACCCGACAAGCCCAATGTGAATAGAAAACCTACCCAAGAGTTTTCGTCATTAATTAGGCCAATCTCATTTATTAAATTTGTTATCAAACTTCTTGCGTGCCACAAGAAGCACGAGGGTAAAGTAATAAATTAGCATTTTTGTGCAATGAGAGATTCAACATACATAAATAATAAAAGAGTAAGCCGGAAAAGATATCCCAATTTTTACATGAAGAATCCTAGAAAGAAAAAAATCAGAAGTAGTCATGGCCCAGTTGGAATAATCTATTATGTTACTGTAAGTACATAGATCAGTTTTCCTAGTGAATTAGAGAAGATGGAATTACAATATTTATGTACAACAATATTTTAACAATAATAGTCATAACGGGTCATAAAAGTTGTCGACAGTTGCTATGAAACCAGTAATTTGTCATGAATATTGTTGACACGGTTGTAACACCGGCTTGACGTCGATACCGTAGTTGAAATTTATAATGATAATTGGTTTTGTAGGCCATAAGTAGTAGCTTCAAGAGTGTTGATTGATCATAAATGCCATAGTATGGAGCTACAATGGCGTCCATAGGTCATAAAGGACTAAGTTGAGAGTTGTGTGAGCTGTGTGAGCCATGCAAGCTGTAGTTGGTCACATAAGTCGTAGTGAGGAGTTGTAGTAGGGTCTGCAGTTGCAGTGAACCATAAGTTGTAAGCCATAATAGGGAACTATGATAATAAAACTTCAAATGCTCGGAGAAGTTCACCGTATTCTGAGCATGACCGTTATAAACAGTTATTTCAGAGAGTTAAACCATACTCGGGATGCGTTGTTACACTATCTTTAGNGAGCTACAATGGCGTCCATAGGTCATAAAGGACTAAGTTGAGAGTTGTGTGAGCTGTGTGAGCCATGCAAGCAATGGGGAGTTGTAGTAGGGCCTGCAGTTGCAGTGAACCATAAGTTGTAAGCCATAACAGGGAACTATGATAATAAAACTTCAAATGCTCAGAGAATTTCACCGTATTCTGAGCATGACAGTTATAAACAGTTATTTCAGAGAGTTACACCATACTCGGGATGCGTTGTTACACTATCTTTAAGGTATGCATTTACATCATCTTCGAGATAGATCATTATGCTGCATTCAAAGTGCTCGTTACATCGTCTTTGAGGTGCATTATTAAACCGTAGGATTCATTGATGTCATCGAGCAGAGGGTGGTTGACAGCAACGAACGAGCGATGGTCGAAGGTGGTCGGCTACTAGGAGAGTAGGAAATGTCTTCGGTTCAAAACAACACTGGAATTTGATTCTTTCTTCTACTGATCAATCTTTAAGTCCAGGTCCACCATCTCCTTTAATGAAGATGTTAGGGCTCTATTCGTAGATTCTTAGTGTGGTCATCCACGAAAAATAAAGGAATCCAAACCACTACATTAGATGAACAAATAAATTCTGTTTATGAGACAATATTATGTTGATTTTTACCTGCCTTAATGATGTTGAAAGTTAGCAATCNGTAGGATTCATTGATGTCATCGAGCAGAGGGTGGTTGACAGCAACGAACGAGCGATGGTCGAAGGTGGTCGGGTACTAGGAGAGTAGGAAATGTGTCAGTTCTTCGGTTCAAAACAACACTGAAATTTGATTCTTTCTTCTACTGATCAATCTTTAAGTCCAGGTCCACCATCTCCTTTAATGAAGATGGTAGGGCTCTATTTGTAGATTCTTAGTGTGGTCATCCACAAAAAAATGAAGGAATCCAGACCACTCCATTAGATGAACAAATAAATTCTGTTTATGAGACAATATTGTGTTGATTTTTACCTGCCTTAATGATGTTGAAAGTTAGCAATTTCAGACTCTTTGGATTCGAATTGTCAAGATGCATGATTTGATTATAAGCTTGTCATAATTAAAATCAATTTGACATTTCAATTGATCACCTAAGGCTTTCAAAAGTGACATAACGGCTTGATTCAGGCTTGATTTAGCTTGGATTGGACTAATTTTTGTGTCATTTTGTTTGTCTCATTGAGCNTCAATTGATCACCTAAGGCTTTCAAAAGTGACATAACGGCTTGATTCAGGCTTGATTTAGCTTGGATTGGACCAATTTTTGTGTTATTGTGTTTGTCTCATTGAGTCGGTTAGTTTGACTGTAAGTTTGCTAAATTCACAGTTCTAGATAATTTTAATTTGAGTTTGAGCATTTCTTGCAGAAAAAATATCTCAAGATTGCGTCATGTCTCAAGATTCATGTTAAATGATGAAATTTATTCATGAAGTATCATATCCATTTGATATTGCTCCAATTATTTTATAATTGTGTTGAAAATTTAACAGGATGAGGGTTTATAGAGACATGTAATTGGGGAAAATAAAGGATAAGTAAGAAAATCTATTATACTCTCTTATTCCTTCCCTTTTACTTTTTTTTTTACATAAACCTTAAAAATTGATACTCTTGTCACAACACTTACCTACTTCCCTAGTTGTCCTCCTACGATTGCTTGCGTCGTGATGCTTCCTCAACATCTTCGTCCATCTGATTCCTCTCTTGTTCTATTTGGTCAAACTATCACCGATCATGAACCCTTCTTTGTTAGAGTATCATATATTTTAATTTGTCTTTTTCATTCCCTTCATTGATTGTGCAAGTTCATTGCATGTAATTCAAGATCTTAAAACCTTTTATGACAGCATCCTCTAGACATCCTTTACCCTCACAAGTTGAAACTTGTTGTCATTATCCTTTGACTCCATACTCAATTCTTCTTAACAACTTTTTGATATATCTTATGATTCTTCCTCGATGACTCAAACCCTTATTGATTGCCTCACCTATGTCACTAATCACTACGAATAATTTTATTATATTTGAGATTAACTTCAAGAAATTAATATTAAATTAGTCATATTAGGTGTGTGTCCCCTTAAGTAAAATAAATTTGAACTCTTAATTATTGAGATGCATTTTGGTGCAACGGTTAGACTTTTGATAGAAACTCCAAGCTTAAGCATGCTTGTGTTTGCTCTTGGAAAGTTACACCAGCACGCTAAACCATGAGGCCACTCGGCTATATGGGAAAAAAGGATGATGGGTGAGAGTTTGAGCAGTTACATATGGTAACAAAGCATTGCTCCAACTTAAAGAAGAGAACTAAATGTAATGCCAAATAAAGTTCCATGCCATGGGAGCCACCACTTGAACCAAATATGGGACAAAGTACCACATTGTGAGAGTCATCCCTTAAATCTATAAAGGACACCTGTAGAATCATGTTTGTATAGTATATGATTCTAGGTTCGGAGCACTAAGGATGATGTAAATTACTTAAATTTAGGAGATTGTGAAACCCCTTTGAGTACAATGAAGTTAAACTCTTAAACATCAAGGATCCTTTTAGCGCAACAGTTGAGTTTTCACAGAAACTCTAAAGTTAAGCATGCTCACATAAGAGCACTCCTGCAATGGTTGCTCTCTTGGGAAGTTACAACAACATGACAAAACTTTGAGTCGACTTGGCCAAAGTGTACAATATCTTGATGGATGAGAGTTTTGGCTGTTATAAATGACATCAGAACCATACACCAGCCTGAAGATAGGAACTAAGCATCATACATAACAAAGCGTTATGATATATGAGTCACCTCTTGAACCCAAAATGGGACAAAGTGCTACCTGATGGGAGCCACCTCTTGAATATGTAAACGACGCCTCTAGAATATGATCAATCTAATGGATGATTATGAGGTAAAAGCATTAACGATGATGTCATTTATTTAAGTCCCTCAAGAAAAATAAAGTTGAAATCTTAAAAATCAATATGCCTTTTGGTGTAACGGTTGGAGTTTCAATATAAACTCCAAAGTAAACTGTGGTCATGCTAGAGCACTCTCAGGATGGGTGATCTTCTGAGAAGTTACACCAGCGGGACAAAACCATGAGGTTGCTAGGCCAAAGGGGAAAAATATATTGTTGGAGGATGTTACAAGATGCACACCAAGATTAGGTAAACCATAATAACTCCACCTCTCCTTTAGGTACACTAGTACGTACATGGCTTATGTTGGGAAATTTGGGTCAAAATCCTTTCGGATCCGTTAATCTTGAGATTTATATTTCTTGGGTGATAATCCATAGATCAAGATTCAAGAGGTAAAACAATTTTATAGGTTCTTTTCAAATTTGAAAATTCTCTCATTTTCTTTCATTTAATTAGATTTGTTGAGAAATGATTTTTGTGTGTTGAACATAATGAAAATGTACATACTTGACCCAACTTCTCACAACCTCTTTGTTTCTATTTTGGTCCCTTACAATATATAGATCTTAGGGGCAAATTAACAAAACTAATGTATTCTTTTTCAGCTCAAGATTATCAACAACATTTTGAACAATTATCAAATCTAATTCCAAATATTGATCTCATTTTTTAACAGTATTTTTTTCGAATTAAGTCTTAAACAAATAATTTGAACGGAGGTTCAAATCCATCAATATTCTTTGTTGTCCCAAGCCAAAAAGTTAGCCAAAGTCATTGATTACAAATTCTTGATAATACATTGCCACTCTTTCTCACATCATTCTTTTCTTCCACCGCCAAAAATCACTACCGGTATTCTTTCGAAACTTGATATTATGTTATTATCTCTCCACAAATCTTCCTTGCCCATAAAAATATTAATACTGTAGAAATGGTTGAAAATAGAGAAAAGGGCTCATGCTATAATTGTGAAAAAATATACATTGAAATCACATTTGTAAAGCTCACTTGTTAATTTTAATAATATAAATTAGTTGTTTCTTTGCACAATGATTTACAACTCTATATTCCACACACTTGAGATCTTAATCCACCTAAAATAAATGAACAAACTTTCATTAGTTATTATGCATTATATGGGAAAGATTGGCCATCAAACATTCGCCTTAAAGGATCCTTGTGTGACTTCTATTCAAGTTTTGGTCGACAACGAGTCTACACATAATTCCATGTAGAAATGCTTTATAAATCATCTTGGCTTGTCAGTTATCCCAATTACACTTTTTTCAGTTATAATTGGTGATTATGATAGTTTTATGTGCACTGCAAACTGTTCTCACATTAATTCATATGTCTAGGGCCATCAATTTCAAGTTGATCATTTTATTTTATCAATTTGTGGAACTGATGTTTTTTTTTTTTGTATTTAGTGGTTAGAAGAATTAGGTGTTGTTTTAACTAGTTACAAAACACTTTTTATAAGGGACGACATATTTAATTACAAGGCGCCATTCACCCCTTAAATGATTGTTTTCAATTCTCACCAATCAAATAAAATTCATGCTATTGATAGCGTTGCATCTTATTTTCAAATTTTGTCATTTATTCCAGAAGATGCTTCCACTCCATGGGATTAAGATTCCATTTCTGCATGTTTACAAGAGTTGTTGGTTTCTTTTGATTTTCTTATTCCAAATTTCTACCAAATTAACTCCTAGAGTTGATGACCATCAAATATACACCATTCCCAATTAAAATACTGATGAAATTAAATCATATTGATGCCCATACTCACAAAAAAAAAAATGAACATATGCATCATCATCAAACTTAGTGTTAGTCCATTTTTGTCTCCGTTAATTTTAATTAAAAAGAAATTTGGTATTTGGCAATTTTGAGATGATTATCATTCAATTAGCCAAGTTACAAGTCCAAATCGATTTCCAATTTTGAACGTCGATGACTCTGATGTGAACTAGATGGGATATCTAATTTTTTTCCTAATTAGGTCATTATGAATTTCTCGCTACGCTGCTCGGATAATCCAATGGCCTGGCTACCTTCAAAAATATCATAAATAAAAATTTAAAACCTTCACATAAAAAAATAATAATAACATTTTTTTATTGTATTATTATAGACAACAACAGCTGCGATGACCAACTTCATCATCTTATTACAATACTTCTACTTCTCACAGATGATACATTCTTAAAACAAAATCAAAATGCATTTTTTGCTATAATTCCATCGATTTTCAAAGCCATATTGTCAACTATAGTTGTGGTTTATCGAGACATTCATAAAATTAATGTAAATTTAAATTAGCCTATTTTCACTACTCTTAAACAATTGTGTAACTTGTTTTGGATTGTGCGGTTATTGTCATCATTTTGGTCATAATTTTATCACTAGTGTTTTACCACTCACATCATGAATTCAAAAAGAAATTTTTCATTGGAATTTTGTCGCCACCATTTTTTCAACTCCTTAATAATTGCTCTATAAATCTCATGAGTTCTTGCACTTCCAATTTTTATGGAAATGTTTTATTATTGAAATGGAAGCATATATAATAAGTATTGGAGTGATCTTAACTCAGGGTAAATAATATATTATATTTTATAGCAAAAGCTCATTTTTCATATGTCAGGATATTTTATTAAAGTCAATGAAGTGTTTAAAGTTATTGAATGTGTTGCTATATTGCATCAATATCATCTAGAAAATAAATTAATTATTAAATCAAGTCAAAGAAGCATTATAAAATTATGAATGAAAATACTGAAACTCCTAAACAACAATCTTTCCCTTTGAAGTTAATCAGCTTTGACTTTTCAATGAAGTATATTCTAAGTAAGGGTGTAAACGAACCGAACACGAATGAACAGAGCTTGTGTTAATGTTCGGTTCGCTTAAAATTTAGTTTGTTTGAAATAAGCTCGTGTTCAAAATTGTTCGTGAAGTCACTGTTCGT
>JXCR01095902.1:3483-25012 GCA_002079205.1 Phalaenopsis hybrid cultivar | reverse complement strand
ACAAAGAATGCATCATTATGGCGAATGACCATTTTTCTATCGGCTTGATTTTTATTTTAATTCTCATTCGTTATTTTGAGCTCAAGGAATTGTTCTTAATGTCATACTGTAGTAATATTTCTAAATGTAATTTTAACATGCCAATCCAATACCTGGGGTCGTACTTTTAACTGAGCAAGTTCTGAACTTTTTTACTGACTGGAATTCTCCAGACTAAGCATTTCAACTCTATTCTCTAGTGATAACTTCAACAAGTACTACCTCGATCTTTGGTGCCCAGTGTGGACACACTTTTGGAGCTAACTTGATCTTTCTGCGTGGGCATATATACTGCTTGCACATGGCTTCTTCTTTCTTTTCGAACACTATATTTAGCATTTTTGGCACTGGATTGGCCTTATATTTTTCTGATTATTTGTTTTTCCCAAAGTAATTTATCTTCTCTTTTCACTAAGAAATAATTTCCTTTGGTAACTTCCAGGATGATCATGATGGATGCCCCAATAAAACCACCATATGCCGTACTCTAAATATATGAAGATTCATTGCGCTTTGATGTGTTGAGCTTCACACCTTTCACTTGATTTTCACGAACTCTATAATTAGGAATTGTGGAACTATGTGATATTCATTTCTGGTTTATATATCCATTACAAACACAACTTATTTCTGCCTCAGTAAAGATTTTCCCGACATGGACGAAAGCACTATATTTAATTAACGTTAGACTCAATATGAAATGAATTTTTTTTGCTAAGGAATAGGTGTGCTACATCATTACCTTTATATCATTGAATGAGGCATTTTTTTCATGGGAAAGTCGTTTTAGTTTTACCTATAAGATTTTTTTAAATTTTTTCTATTTTAATTTAATTTAATTTTTTGCTCTAAGCTTAATTGGTTTACTTTCTGTTCTATTCTATTTTTTTTTTTAAATTTGTTATAGCGGTTGACCTTTCATTATTTTGCTTTTCGTTGTAGATTGGGGTTATGGTGATGGTTCATGGGGATGACAAGGGTTTGGTGCTTCCGCCCAAAGTTGCAGCTGTCCAAGTCATTGTCATTCCTGTACCTTACAAAGACGCAGACATGCAAACTATCTTTGAAGCTTGCTCATCAACTGTTCAAACATTGCAAGTTGCAGGGTTTCGTGCTGAACATGATTTGAGGGATAATTATTCACCTGGCTGGAAGTACTCTAATTGGGAGATGAAAGGTGTGCCCTTGCGAATTGAAATCGGACCAAAGGATATAGCAAATAAGCAGGTAACTTATTCAGATCATGTTGGCTGACATGTACGTTACGTATAGGCTAATCGCCTTAGATGGTTTACTAGAACTCTCTATTTTTAGCTTTATTTTCTTCTCCCTATTGCTATCAAAAGCTCTAAACTTATCTAAGTCATAATTTAAATTAAATTGATGGTTTGAACTCAAAGAATACTAAGTCAAATGGCTGTAGAATGTTACATGGAAACTCATCTGAAATGTAATAGCTTTGGTGCTATTAGATTGGTTTGTCACATATAACTGTAAATGTGTTATTTTTTAAGCATTAGTCAGTTTCATCAATTTGTCCATAACTTTTGAGCTGAATTGACTTGATCTATAGTGATGATGAGCTGAGCAAGAGATGAAAATTTGAGTGATATTTAAAAAAGGAAATATAAAGGTGCAAAAGTAGAAAGATAGAAATCCAGGGTGTGAGCATAATAAGTGCAGAATTTTGAGCTGAAGCTTCCATTGTTTTTCCATCCGTTATTGATGTTTCTACTATCACTGATGCTGTTATAGTTGGCACCCACATTGAATACTGCGGACAAATAACTTGCTGTGTTCATTGACACTTTCTGTCATCTATTGCATCTATGTACAACCTTTTCTTTTCAAAGCGCCATGGAAATAAAATTGATTGTGAGTGGCCAAATAAGGAATCCAGTACAATATTAATGGCAAGATGGATAGAGGGAGAGTTAGTGGTGTGGACAGGGAGGAATGAACAGCATTTCATGTTGGCTTCCTGAGAAAATCTGTAATCATGGAAGGTTTAGGATTAAAAAGGCCTTGGTGATGAAGACCCATATTGGTGTCTGCCATGGGGGATGAATGGGGCTAGTAGGGTTTTACTACATCTAGGATTGTGCCATTGTTCAATTTCTTTATGTATTTTTTGTTTTTTTTAAGTTGCTTTGTAAAAAAGCTTAATTTTATTGTTTGAGTAAGAGGTCAACATGGTCTCTAGACTATTTGTATGTGGTTATTTCATTCTGAGTCTTTTATCGTGTATAATTTAATCCCTCGACTTTGTAAATATGCTTCAAAATAGTACTTCTATTGGACTATTTTTTAGATTAGATTTGAGGAGTAAAAGTAGTACTTTGAATTAGTTTAGGAGTCAAAGAGATTAAGTTGGATACATTAGATGGCTTGTGATTTTTTAGCTTTTTCGTTTTATTGTTTAAAAAAAATTATGGAAGTTTTGGACTTTTTTAATTGCTTGTTATTTTTTAAGACTTTTGGTGCATAGTGCATTATATTGCTGTTTATTTTTATGAAAGCATTGTTGAATAATTTTATTTGAGAATTTGTAACATTTATATTCATGCAGATAGAATTTAAATTTTTTTATTATTGCTGAGATTGGGAGATTAAAACGACTAAAATTGAATATTTTTGTTTCATGCGTGGCCACTTTTCCTCCACCATTTGATCAAATCAAATCAGTTCTACACCCAAAAAAAAAAAAAAAAAAGAATGGCAATCACATTTACTTTAAGGAATAAACTTGCCTTCAAAATAGATTACACTTGATTACATGATTGAAGATTTTTGAGATGTTTTGGGTATTAGAAAATTAATATGGTTTAATAATGCTCATTGTACTTTAGCATTGCGGAATCATTTAAGGTATTATTGTACAACGGCATTGCTGTAGTAGTTTGCTGATTTAGCAACTTTACTTTTTCTATGCATGTTATAATTTATTCTTTTTCCTTTATTAATGATTCAGATTTATTAGTGCTGATCTCAGCTTTATGTAAACTTTTTATATCACTACCCTTCTTTGCTGAAAAATAGGGTGAGTATATGTAGATGTTTTGGAATTGCAACAGTCATTTTAAAAACTATTGACACTGAATACATTTCTTCTTTCTTGAAATGAAGCCTTCTGGATGCATCAAGCAGCTTAGAAATAAAATTTCTTAAGGTTGATTGAGTGTAGTTAACCATATTTTCTTAATATCAGACTAATCTTTATTTAGATCTGGAGTTAGGAATTTTTATTACGTTGAGCCTTAACTTTTTTACCCGTTGTTAAACCTTACTTTTTTTAATTCCAAAGAATGATCGATGCACTTTCAAGTAATTTTGACATTTCAGTCATTTTGGCGGTCTGTTTTACAAAACCTGTGATGATTGAACAATATTTGATATGCATGATGCAATTTTTGCCGACTTTGTGCAATGTTGCTTTCACTAGCTATCATTGATATTGCATCTGATTGAGTTCATTCTGGGTTATGCATTGAGCTCAACATAATTAAACAAAAACGTTATGATAAAAAGGCACTAGAAATTTATATGGATATTTGATAATATTTTATCCAATGGGCGGACTCTCCTTAAGGAAGAACATGGTGATGAACTCTAGCTAAGTTTCAGAAAGAATTGCCAGCTATGTTGGAGAAGAATTTGATGGTCAGGACCTAGAAGGTCTTGCCAAACTGGATGACGAGGCCCTTCTTCCTTCACGTCTAGTCGGTAGTGGTGATCATATGTGATGAGAAGGGTGTTGTTTGGTTGCAGTTGCTCACAGGTGAAGCTCTGGCAGGGACCTGCCCAAATTGAGCTCATGGCTGTACTTTGCATTAGAGATATTATGGAGCCTTGGATGTTAGAATTCAAAGGTAACAACGTCGTTAGTAAAAATACCGTTATTGTCAACTCCCTTTGGAAGATTATGTAGGACAAAGCTTGGAGGACGCAACCTGGGATAACCAATAGTTCATTTTTTTCACCAATTTCTGGCAGGTGCTGTTTTAGTACACTTCTAGAGATAACAAGACTAGCTTTACAAGAGTGTTTTTTTGATTAAAAAATGTAAATGAGTGTCATGCTCTCTCTCTTTTATTAGGATTTGACAGATCTCACAATATACATGCTTTGTGGAATCTCTTATGTACTTAATTTTTAGTTGAATACAATATGAAATCCTTAAAAGGTTTATTGCATTTAGACACGATACTAGGGGAGGTCATGCCAATTAAAAAGAGGAATATCCATTAGCCTCAAGGAAGAACTTGTCTTGCGCCACCACTAGATTTGCTCTATCTTGTTAGCCCAAGAGATTTTGGGACTCCCGCTTAGGATGACCACTAGTATGAGCAACATTTTTTACTTAGGACCCAGTTATCTTTTATATTTTATTGTATTTATTCCATGTGCTACTCAACTTATAGCTTCACCTTTAGTGTTTAAGACTCCAGATCCCTATCTATAAATAGGAGATTTTGGGAAGATCCAAGGGTTCAGACACATTCTAACTTTTCCTATTATCTAGGTCAACTTTTTTTTTCTTGTATTTTGTATTCTTGAGCTTTTAGTAGATTTTTTGTTGTTCGACATCTCTCTTATCTTTCTTAGCTTCCTTTTATCTAATTTGGTTTTAGCATGGCTCTACAGTTAGATTATGATCAGACAATAACCATTATACATTTATGACTATACATAATACACTTATGATGAGCAATTGTTGAAAAGCATACTCATTGCTTATATGGAAATAACACTTCCATGGATTTATATAATAAAGGAAAGAAAAAGGCCATGGATTCCTCTCTTGGAATCATTCATAAATTGCTATAATGATTGATTGCTATGTTTTTTCCTTGTGTTATTGTAATTATTTTATTGTATTTATTTATTTATTTATTTTGATACCTATTTGAGGAATAAGAAATCCAAGCTTTCCTAGCTATTTTTATTTACAAGGCACTAGAGCTAGGTTAAGGCTTTATGTTTCCGAACTTTTTTCTCACTAATCCTTTATCCCTTTCTCGTTAGAGCTAATCCTTTCATTTACATGGGTTCCCTCATGAGTGTTTAAAATTGAACTAAAGGAGAAATCTAGGGACTTCAAGCCTCATATCATGTAAATGCGAGAATTATTTGATGTGATTTCAAGTTAAAATATTTTTGAATGAAAAAGAAAAATTCAACACCAAATGGATCACCTTTGAAGCCTAACTACCTAAAAATTAATACTTTGGGAGGAAATATATTCTATGATCATGACTTGTTTATGAACTGTTATGATGCTGAAAATCAGTGGGCTATATATATGCTCCTATCTACCACAAAACAAGTATAGAGTTTGTCGAACAAATCCATTCAAAAGTCAAGAATACTACACTCTTTTACGGAATCAATATGAAACTCTCCACCACCAAGTAAGATAACCTTTCTTTCATTGAATATTTTGATGCTACGAAGGTTTATTTGCTTGAACTGAATTATGAACAAGATCTCAATATGACACGTTATAAGGATGTGATAGTTCTCAAGCAATGTGTAAGAAAGAGTATTTGAGTTTCTTGTAAGGACTTAATAATAACTTTGATTAAGTTTTTTTTCCAAAATTTGAATAGTGAAAATATTCTTTCTTAAATAAGATTCTCTCTCTTATGAGTTGAAGACGGAAGGACAATAATGTTTTATAATTTGAGTTCAAGCCTCATGTCTTTTGAACGGGGAAACTATTTGATGTGATTTGAAATGAAAAGGGAAGATTCAACACCTAGTGGATCTACATTTGAAGTCAAAATATGTAAAAGTTAATACTTTGAGAAGGAACATATTTTGTGATCATGACTTGTTTGTGAAGTATCATGATGTCGGAAATCAGTGGGCTATATTTGCTCCTATCTACCATAAAAGAAGTTTAGTGACTATCAAAAAAATACACTCAAAAGTCAAGAATGCTAGCCTCTTCTACGAGATCAATACGTAACTTTTCACCACCGAGCAAGATAACCTCTCTTTTATTGAATATTTTGATGCTACGAAGGTTTATTTGCTTGAACTAAATTATGACCAAGATCTCAATATGACATTGTTAGGATGCGATAGTTCTCTAGCAATGTGTAAGAAAGAGTATTTGAGTTTCTTGTAAGGACTCAATAATGAATAACTTTTATTAAGTTGGAGTTCAAATTTTATATAGAGAAAACCTTCTTTCTTTAAATAAGTTCTCTCTTGTATGAATTGAAGATGGAATGACAATAATCTTCAATAATTTGAGTTGTGTAACATCTACCATGATTTGCACTAAACGCAAAGGTAATAGATGTGCTGCCACAAATTCCTTTCCCAAAGCAGGATAAAAACATTATCCCAAGGGCAATGCTAGTGCAATGATTGTAAGAAGAAATGGCTTATCAACGAGAGATAATATATGTAAAATCCTAATACTATAATGAAAATGATGGGAATAGAGAGGAGTAGGATTGCCCTGTGAATATTGATGAGTTTAACTCCAAGAAATTGAGAAACTAAAGAATTTTTTCAGTTTCTTGGAAAAGCTTTCTAGTACACGCTCTTTTACCCAAAATGGTTCTACTTTTGATTATTATGTTTCAGTGCCTTGAATGCTCATTTTCAAACTTGGATCTTAGACCCAATTTTCACTATCCACATGGTATACTGGTCGAAAGTAAGTGATAGATAATTCTCAAATTTTTTATAGGATGATAAGAAAAGATCTTAACTTTTTTAACTTTTGCCTTGAGTCATAGCTAACCTTTTGACAATTTATAAAAGTACTAAAAATCATAACTATAAAGTCACATTTTTTTTTTATTATTGAGTATTTTAGGATCTCATTATGGGAAAGACGCAAGTTAGAAAGAAGAATGTTCTATATTTTCTCGAGGACTATAATCAATTATCGTATTTTTTTTTCACTCATAATATTAGCATCATTTGGGAGTATCATTTTAGTCCAAGGGCATCCTTAGTTTAAAACTCTATAATATATATGTTCTCTTTTTTTTTTATGAATGTAAATACTGAGAACTTTTATTGTGACACTTTTGAACCTCCAAATAATCATTGCGTTATTTTTCATAAAATTAAAATATTGTCAAATTTTTTTATTTTAATTCTCTTATATACAATGACTCTCCAAAATCTTAGATATTTTTAGTGCTACGGTATTTGTCACCTTCATTGATGAGTGCATTCAAATGACTTCAGTATAACTTTTTAAATAATAATATGACATCAACATTATCCTGTATGTCTTTACTGCCATAATAAAAAATCAATTCAATACAAATATCAACATATTTTATAATAATGACGTCCATGATTATTTTAATTACTATTGTCATATGTCTTTCATAAAGTGGGGTAGCATTGACCAATTCTCATATTATGACTATCCAAAAATATAAGGAGTGACGAAAAGGAAATATTCACTTTCTAGGAGTAGCCAAAACACTTCTTCTCATAATCAAGTACCAAAATGTTATCCGGGGAGAAACTATTTTAATTGCCACTTACTTGATCAATAGAATACTTCAAGACTCTAAAAGTTCTTTAAATTATTTGTTATTGTTTTTCCATATGAATTATTTTTATCAAAGTTTTTCCTAAAAAATCTATGAACGCATTTTCTATGTTTATATTCACAAATATTACATGGAGAAATTGGATCCAAAACCTTTTAAGTATGTGTTTATTGGGTATACCCCTAGTTAGAAAATGTACAAGTGCTATCATTTCACCACAAGAATATCCCTAATTTTAATGGATTACACTTTTGATGAAAAATAAGGTTTATTCATTCATACTTATCTTCAGGAGGAGAATATCCAGTTGTAAGATAAGTTTGATGAAATTGTAATCGTTTATCTTAACATTCCTACAACCTAAAACACAACAAATTATGGCACTATACACCTTCAAGTCTATACAAGAAACGTTATGCTCAGCCAAAATCTCTAGCATGTTTAAGACTCACAACCATTATCAAATAATAATAATCATTCATTATTACTATTTTATACCCTATATCTCAATATACATTATTTCAAAAATTTCCCCTAGCACACTGTGATCCGTATAATTTTAATAAAATTGAAAACTGAATTGAACTGGTCACATTTGGTTGATTTTGTATGGTTTTGAAATAACTATTTGACTATTAGTTTTTAAAAATTTTAATATTTAGTTTTTCATTTTTGGATTAATTTTTATCTTCATTAAACCAAATTAGCCAAAAAATCAAATAATATTAATGTTTGGAAGCTAAATTTGTCTGGACAAACCTATTCATTATCAGCTCTGTCATGGTGCGTCTCTGCTATTTTGTTTATCTTCAAGTTCATTTGACGAAGAGAAAGATTTTGAAGAGAATCTCTTAATATAGGAAATTGATTACTAAAATTCTATTTTTGTTCAGTTTGGATTGGTTTCACCAAAAATTTTGTCAGTGCGATCGTCTGAATTTCAGATTTTGGTTTAATTCTATTTGATGAAACTGTGAAACAATTCATTTATATAAACTAATTGCGCACTCCTTCGCACATAAGCCTTTTTTATAACTATTAGCACCAACTCTATTACAATACCATGAATCTTATTTGAGTTATTGAAAAATGAGAATTTAGAATAGTTCATGACAGAAGAGATAAATGTCTTGAAAAAAAATCATATTGTGGTTGTGGACATACTAAAAAAGAAGAGTAATTGTGGGCTGCAAGTAAGTTTTTTTTATAAAGTATAAAGCAGATGAGAGTCTGAAATTATATTTTACAAGATTTGTTGTATACAGCTTTTGAAATTGACTATCAAGAAACTTTTGCTTCTATTGTAAAAATGAATATAACCATAATTTGATTTCTCTAACTGCTAATATTAGAGAATTCATGCAAAAATATTATGTGAAGATGTTATTTTTTAATGGGTATGTAAAAAGAGGTCTATAAGGATCCATCATTGGGATTCGATAGCGCTTTCACAAATAAACAATGAGTGCAAATTAAAAAATGCTTTATATGAACTAAAATAATTTTCAAGTGTTTGGTTTGATATATTTATAAGAGTTATGAGGAGAGCAGAATGCAGACAAAACAAAGAAGACCATACACTCTTCTTAAAGCGCTCTTTTGATGAAAATATCTCAATCATTATTATATATGTTGATGATATAATTGTTAAATGTGACAACAATCATGAGGTCTTTGAGAAAAAAATTATCGAAGAATTTGAAACTAAAAGGCTAGGCAAATAAAAAATTTTCCAGACAGAAAAATTACTCAATATGAATAAAAAGAATTTCTTTTATAGCATAAGTATGTCATGGATCTTCTAAATGAAACAAAAAGTGGAAGCTCTGTGAAATCTTAATTAAATTAGGTCAGAAGTGGGTCATAAACGAAGATAGAACCAATAATATCAAAGGTTAGCTGAAAAGTATTCTATTTATCTCAAACTCCATTTTACATCACATTTGCCATAAATCTTGTTAGTTAATTAATGCACAAATCTTAGGAATCCCACCTTTAAATTGCTAACAAAATTCTCCAATACTTTCAACTAAGTCCAGGGAAAAGAATCCTATACAAAGGGTAAGATATTTGATAAATTAAAGGATATATTGATGCATAATATGCTAAATCAATTATGGTTAGACAATCCATTTTAAGATACGTTACATTATGAAGATGATAATATCATAATTTGGAGGAGCCGGAATCAACCTATAGTATCATAATCTAGTATTGAATATGAATTTAGGTCAATTACCCAAGGAATCTGCCAGCTTATATGGATCAATATCATACTAATTTAAAAGGTCACGTTTCCAAATTTATGAAGATATACTTTGACGATAAATTTGCCATCAATATTGCTTATAATTCTATTCATATGATTATACCAAATNTACGAAGGTTTATTTGCTTGAACTAAATTATGACCAAGATCTCAATATGACATTGTTAGGATGCGATAGTTCTCTAGCAATGTGTAAGAAAGAGTATTTGAGTTTCTTGTAAGGACTCAATAATGAATAACTTTTATTAAGTTGGAGTTCAAATTTTATATAGAGAAAACCTTCTTTCTTTAAATAAGTTCTCTCTTGTATGAATTGAAGATGGAATGACAATAATCTTCAATAATTTGAGTTGTGTAACATCTACCATGATTTGCACTAAACGCAAAGGTAATAGATGTGCTGCCACAAATTCCTTTCCCAAAGCAGGATAAAAACATTATCCCAAGGGCAATGCTAGTGCAATGATTGTAAGAAGAAATGGCTTATCAACGAGAGATAATATATGTAAAATCCTAATACTATAATGAAAATGATGGGAATAGAGAGGAGTAGGATTGCCCCGTGAATATTGATGAGTTTAACTCCAAGAAATTGAGAAACTAAAGAATTTTTTCAGTTTCTTGGAAAAGCTTTCTAGTACATGTTCTTTTACCCAAAATGGTTCTACTTTTGATTATTATGTTTCAGTGCCTTGAATGCTCATTTTCAAACTTGGATCTTAGACCCAATTTTCACTAGCCACATGGTATACTGGTCGAAAGTAAGTGATAGATAATTCTCAAATTTTTTATAGGATGATAAGAAAAGATCTTAACTTTTTTAACTTTTGCCTTGAGTCATAGCTAACCTTCTGACAATTTATAAAAGTACTAAAAATCATAACTATAAAGTCACATTTTTTTTTTATATTATTGAGTATTTTAGGATCTCATTATGGGAAAGACGCAAGTTAGAAAGAAGAATGTTCTATATTTTCTCGAGGACTATAATCAATTATCGTATTTTTTTTTCACTCATAATATTAGCATCATTTGGGAGTATCATTTTAGTCCAAGGGCATCCTTAGTTTAAAACTCTATAATATATATGTTCTCTTTTTTTTTTATGAATGTAAATACTGAGAACTTTTATTGTGACACTTTTGAACCTCCAAATAATCATTGCGTTATTTTTCATAAAATTAAAATATTGTCAAATTTTTTTATTTTAATTCTCTTATATACAATGACTCTCCAAAATCTTAGATATTTTTAGTGCTACGGTATTTGTCACCTTCATTGATGAGTGCATTCAAATGACTTCAGTATAACTTTTTAAATAATAATATGACATCAACATTATCCTGTATGTCTTTACTGCCATAATAAAAAATCAATTCAATACAAATATCAACATATTTTATAATAATGACGTTCATGATTATTTTAATTAGTATTGTCATATGTCTTTCATAAAGTGGGGTAGCATTGACCAATTCTCATATTATGACTATCCAAAAATATAAGGAGTGACGAAAAGGAAATATTCACTTTCTAGGAGTAGCCAAAACACTTCTTCTCATAATCAAGTACCAAAATGTTATCCGGGGAGAAACTATTTTAATTGCCACTTACTTGATCAATAGAATACTTCAAGACTCTAAAAGTTCTTTAAATTATTTGTTATTGTTTTTCCATATGAATTATTTTTATCAAAGTTTTTCCTAAAAAATCTATGAACGCATTTTCTATGTTTATATTCACAAATATTACATGGAGAAATTGGATCCAAAACCTTTTAAGTATGTGTTTATTGGGTATACCCCTAGTTAGAAAATGTACAAGTGCTATCATTTCACCACAAGAATATCCCTAATTTTAATGGATTACACTTTTGATGAAAAATAAGGTTTATTCATTCATACTTATCTTCAGGAGGAGAATATCCAGTTGTAAGATAAGTTTGATGAAATTGTAATCGTTTATCTTAACATTCCTACAACCTAAAACACAACAAATTATGGCACTATACACCTTCAAGTCTATACAAGAAACGTTATGCTCAGCCAAAATCTCTAGCATGTTTAAGACTCACAACCATTATCAAATAATAATAATCATTCATTATTACTATTTTATACCCTATATCTCAATATACATTATTTCAAAAATTTCCCCTAGCACACTGTGATCCGTATAATTTTAATAAAATTGAAAACTGAATTGAACTGGTCACATTTGGTTGATTTTGTATGGTTTTGAAATAACTATTTGACTATTAGTTTTTAAAAATTTTAATATTTAGTTTTTCATTTTTGGATTAATTTTTATCTTCATTAAACCAAATTAGCCAAAAAATCAAATAATATTAATGTTTGGAAGCTAAATTTGTCTGGACAAACCTATTCATTATCAGCTCTGTCATGGTGCGTCTCTGCTATTTTGTTTATCTTCAAGTTCATTTGACGAAGAGAAAGATTTTGAAGAGAATCTCTTAATATAGGAAATTGATTACTAAAATTCTATTTTTGTTCAGTTTGGATTGGTTTCACCAAAAATTTTGTCAGTGCGATCGTCTGAATTTCAGATTTTGGTTTAATTCTATTTGATGAAACTGTGAACCAATTCATTTAAATAAACTAATTGCGCACTCCTTCGCACATAAGTTTTTTTTATAACTATTAGCACCAACTCTATTACAATACCATGAATCTTATTTGAGTTATTGAAAAATGAGAATTTAGAATCGATCATGACAGAAGAGATAAATGTCTTGAAAAAAATCACATTGTGGTTGTGGACATACTGAAAAAGAAGAGTAATTGTGGGCTGCAAGTAAGTTTTTTTTATAAAGTGTAAAGCAGATGAGAGTCTGAAATTATATGTTACAAGATTTGTTGTATACAAGCTTTTGAAATTGACTATCAAGAAACTTTTGCTTCTATCGTAAAAATGAATATAACTATATTTTGATTTCTCTAACTGCTAATATTAGATAATTCATGCAATAAAATTATGTGAAGATGTTATTTTTTAATGGGTATGTAAAAGGAGGTCTATAAGGATCCATCATTGGGATTCGATAGCGCTTTCACAAATAAACAATGAGTGCAAATTAAAAAATGCTTTATATGAACTAAAATAATTTTCAAGTGTTTGGTTTGATATATTTATAAGAGTTATGAGGAGAGCAGAATGCAGACAAAACAAAGAAGACCATACACTCTTCTTAAAGCGCTCTTTTGATGAAAATATCTCAATCATTATTATATATGTTGATGATATAATTGTTAAATGTGACAACAATCATGAGGTCTTTGAGAAAAAAATTATCGAAGAATTTGAAACTAAAAGGCTAGGCAAATAAAAAATTTTCCAGACAGAAAAATTACTCAATATGAATAAAAAGAATTTCTTTTATAGCATAAGTATGTCATGGATCTTCTAAATGAAACAAAAAGTGGAAGCTCTGTGAAATCTTAATTAAATTAGGTCAGAAGTGGGTCATAAACGAAGATAGAACCAATAATATCAAAGGTTAGCTGAAAAGTATTCTATTTATCTCAAACTCCATTTTACATCACATTTGCCATAAATCTTGTTAGTTAATTAATGCACAAATCTTAGGAATCCCACCTTTAAATTGCTAAAAAAATTCTCCAATACTTTCAACTAAGTCCAGGGAAAAGAATTCTATAAAAAGGGTAAGATATTTGATAAATTAAAGGATATATTGATGCATAATATGCTAAATCAATTATGGTTAGACAATCCATTTTAAGATACGTTACATTATGAAGATGATAATATCATAATTTGGAAGAGCCGGAATCAACCTATAGTATCATAATCTAGTATTGAATATGAATTTAGGGCAATTACCTAAGGAATCTGCCAGCTTATATGGATCAATATCATACTAATTTAAAAGGTCACGTTTCCTAATTTATGAAGATATACTTTGACGATAAATTTGCCATCAATATTGCTTATAATTCTATTCATATGATTATACCAAATATAGGAAAAGTGGTGGATATTTTTATAAAAGAAAAATTAGGAAGTGAGTTTATTTGCACACCATATATCCTAACAGTAGATAACTTACTAACATATTTATCAAATGGCTCAACAAACCTACATTCAAGAATATTATAAGCAAATTTGAAATGGTAAATCTCTACCATCCAATTTGATGAGGGATTTTTATCAAGGTGGGTTGGTGGAAGAGCTAGATATGGATAATTAGATGTCACGAAATCTGATTTTAAGAAAACATCTGTCATAAGGATTCATATACAAAAAAGATAAAAAAAGCCAGTGGATTGCTCCCTTAACATCAGTCGACAATTTCTAAATAATCAAATGACAGATAGATATGAGATTTTTTTTGTGTTTATTATTAAAATTATTTATTTTCATTTTCTACATATGTAATTTTGTATATAAACACTCATTGAAATATTAAACCATCCAAGCTTTCATAGCTACATCTTTTTCTATATCAACTCTATTTAAATACTAGAAAATTAGCTCTCCAGCCTACCGAGTAAGGAGCAGCTGCCAACTTGGCATTTGGTTGGATTCACAAAAATTAAGAAATTCTTTTGCACTCTTCCCTTGGAGGAGCTATCCAAGCCGTCTCCATGGATATTGCCAGCCCGTGAGAACTCCTTTGTCAATATAGGGAGAGATCACCGAAGGCGTCTTTTTTGACTGCACAAAATATGTTATAGTGCATCTCATGTAACTGCACGAGGTGTTGCTTGCCAACAATGATCAGTATATATATATTTTTAATTTTTGTAACATAGATGTGTCAGCGCAGTTGGAACTTTGAGGTTTTCCAATCATCGGGGAATATGAATGCATTAGAAGCAAAACTTGGAATCTTGTAAAAAATGTGATATTCATAGATTCTTGCAATATCAACTAACTATAACTTTTTTTTGGTTATTTGGATGATTTTGGTAGTACAAGAAAAATAAAAAATTAAATTGAGATAATGTGAATATGAAAAGATTGATCTGCATGACTGTACAAAACCCTTTATTCAATATTTAGTATTTACTATTTATTATATTGCACATTCATTTGTATCATCAATGTATACGTGTATCAATGGTATTTAGCTTTATGTAAACACTGCTAATTTCTCCACGGATGAATAGACAGGACCACTATAAAAGCTTCTACGCTTTATTTGAAAAGTTTGATAAAATTGGAAGCTTTATTTTTCTCTCCTTGAAACTATTCCTAGAATATTATTAGGGAGAAGATTGCAGATTACTTTTTATTTTAGTGGCATAAAAACCTACTCGAATCTATTTCAAATCTTTTCATTCACTTGGTTATTCTTCTTTATCACAGGGCATCAATAACTAGGATAATCTCAGTTAAGCAAGGCCTTCAGTATAAATCTATATAACATACTTATTCATATCTCATTTTATACCAGTTACAGTGCTATTTTGTATATCTATATTAATAAATTAAGCTTGTCTTTGAAGGTGCGCATTGTACGGCGTGATAATGGAGCTAAAACAGATATACCCATCTCCTGCTTGGTTGAACAAGTCCAAGACGTTCTCTCCAGTATTCATGAAAACTTATTCAATGCTGCAAAAGAGAAAAGAGATGCCTGCATAAAGGTTGTCCATACATGGGAGGAATTTATGACGGCCCTCAATGACAAAAAGTTGATCTTGACTCCCTGGTGTGATGAAGAGGTATTCGCACATTTTATATTTTCTTCATTTATTGATAATTTTTTTTCTTGAATCCGGCCTTTACAAGTTAATCTAATTCTGAAAACTTTATATGTACTTGGTTAAATGTCAACCTAATGCTCTTGAGCTCGCTGTGCTAGGGGTTTCTCGTTTCATGAAGGCGGGTGGTGCTCCAACTATATCTCGTTCGAGATGGTGATTATTCTTGATATTCCTCATTCTCTACAACCTTACCTTTGCTATTGCCGTCGTCGCCGACCCCTGCAGCCATCCCTCTTTCCAAGGACAACAACCTTGTTGTCTCCCTGCAACCTAACCCTTCTTCCTACCCATCCAACCATCCGGGCCACCCACCTCGTCTCAATTGCCAAATACTTCCCATCTCTATGTCCATCCCTTTACCAGATCTCCCGGCCACCTTCACAGCAACCCACTCTTCCCCAACTGCACCGTGCTCTTCTAGCCAGTCTTTCCCGTAGCAGCCCCCTTCGCACCCCCTTCCAGCTATCTGCCACTTCCCCTTATGCAGCCAAACCATCTAGCCCTCCAGACCAGTATTTTTCTCTTAAACCGCAACATTAGCACCCTCAATCGAAGGCCTAGTTTTAGTTTGTGTCGTGTCTTTATGTTTTTTCTTATTTTCTAGTGTTTTTGGCTGTAATCTCTATATGGTTTCAGTAATAAAAATTACAGTTCCGTTGTCATTTGGGTTAAACTCCAGTATCATTTGGTATTAAAGTTAGCCTACCCCTAGTCTTATCATAGGGTTTCTAGCACCCACCAATACCCAAAATTTTCTCCACCCAAAGTTTTTCTTTTCCACTCCTCGACACACCTTCCTTCTACCCCCACACAAACTCTAATCTTACCATCTAGGAGGCAATCACCGGAGCTCGATTAGGAGTTTACCATGGACGAGATCCAGCTAGAATTCCGTCCTGCTACAACAGTTCACTAAACTGGAGGAAGGGATCAAGGAAGAGGTCACCGACAAGCGTGGTAGTGAGATCCGAACAGGAGAGGGAGTAATATCCGAATCTCTTATGTAGGAATGATTCTAGTGGAGAAGAAGATAGATCACGACACTTTGGCATACAATATCAGAGGAGGTTGAAAAATGAATTGCCTGTTAGAGGATGCAGTGATGTAGTGACTATTAGAGGATATAGAGATGAAATGCCCGTTGAAGAATATAGACATGAAGTGTCTGTTTAGAGGTAAAGAGGCTCAGAAGGGAAAGTGGATATAGTGAATTTCGAGGGGAGAATGAATCCGAATGATTTAATATAGCGGTTGCAAGATAAATGACGGAGTAAGATTATTACTTGGGAGAATATGAAGAGAGTTTGGAGCGACATTATCTACCCTCTCACTATCGTTAGGATCTTTTCTTGTTACTCCACTGCCTACAAAAGAGGGACCTATCAGTGGAGTACACAACAGAGTGTATGGAGCTTAAGTTGATATGTGCTTTGTCGGAGTCAAAAGAACACAATAACCAAGTACTTGGGAGGCTTGAAGTCCGCCATTTGTAACATGATGCATCTACAACCTTACCAGTCTTTGGGTGAGTTCAGACTTTAGCACTGAAGGTGGAGAGCCAGTAGAAACAGAGCAAGCACCCATAGCCATTTAGGCAACCAGTTGCTGTTGGATAAATCAACAGGGGCACGCCTCATGGAGTTGAGAAGGCTGGTTGAAAAAGTCCAAAGCCAAACGAAGCCCGAGCCCACTACAGTTCCGGTCAGGAAATGCTTCAGATGCCATGGATATGGGCACATTGCCTCTAGTTGCCCGACCAGCCGAGTTGTATCATTTACTGAGCAAGGGTGTGGTAGAGGAAGTTAACGACAAAGAGGCAACTGAAGAAAAGGGTGACTACCATATTCCACCGAATGAGGTTGAGATGCTTGTGGCTCGATAGGTCCTACAGACCGAGATAACAAGGGATCAAAAGTGGTTTCACCACAACATAATTTATGCCCGTTGCTCTATGAAGGAAATGCAACGACGAGCCGAGTTGTATCATTTACCGAACAAGGTGCAGTAGAAGAAGTTAGCGAGGAAAAGACAATTGAAGAAAAGGGTGAGGAGTACCGTCCTCCACTGGACGAGGTGATATGCTCGTGGTTCGTTGAATCCTACAGTCTGAGACAAGAAGGAATCAGAAGTGACTTCACCATAACATATTCTGCACTCCTTGCACTGTGAAGGAAAATATATGCAACTTCATCATCGATGGAGTAGTAAGAAGTGACATCTATATAGATGGTGGACAAGCTGAGCCTTATAATTCAGAAACTCTCCCAAACATGCTCCCTAACGTTGTTTGAGGAAGAAAAACAAAGTCAACATTGAAAGGAGATGTCTTGTGGAGTTTTCAATTGAGAACCAACTGCAATATCAGGTTTGGTGCTATGTGGTGCCCATAGATGCCAAATATCTTTTGTTGGGGAGATCATGACAGTTTGATCGTCGTACTTAACATGAAGGGTTCCAAAATNGTGTTGTAATTGTAAGTAAAAAGTTAGTCATTATAATTAGCTTTGTTGATAAAATATTAAAATGATGAAATTTAGACAAATTCAATATAAGTGTGAATTTTGTTTTTGACAATTTTTGGTTAAAGTGTTAGGTTTGGGTTTGAATATGAAAAAGAGTAGACATGAATATAGTTATTAAAATGACTAACTTTTTACTACAATAATACCTTCTCTAGTCATTTTCATATTCAAATGAATAGGTTGAATGAATATAAAATTCTTGTTTTTTTTGTTGATCAAAATATTGTATTATTTACTCTAGTCATTTTCATATTCAAATGAATAGGTCGAATCAGAATATAAAATTAAGAGTTTAGATTTAGATCTACAATAACGCTTGTGATCTTAACACGAAATTGGAATTAAAGTTCAATTAGACTTTTGAGTCTATTCTTGATCATGCAAGTGAACAAATCATGTCTGTTAAATCTATTAAAGAATCTAAACCTTTAACACCTGATGAAGTATCTATCAATACTTTTGCTAACTTTACAAGTGTACGATTTTCAATTTATTATATGATTTTTCTTAGTTTCAAATTTCTACACATTATTTCTGTTAGAAGGCTATGATTTTTTTTTTTAAATTTTTAATTTTTATCTAAGGAAACAAAAATTTATCAAAATTAAGAGCTTTCTGCTTGCAAAATTTTCTATGCGTCTGCATGAATATGTGATTTGTTGAGATGCAAATTGCTGCCAATTTAAATTTTGTTATTTCTTTTGATCTGTAGAATTTTTATGGAATTCTTTATATTGCATGTAAACAGAAGTAGCGCGCATCCATAGCCTTTTGAATGTTAGTATATATATATATATATATTTTGCTTCATTTTACTTTTTGCTAAATTGTTTTAGTTTAGAACTGTTCCTAACATTTCAAGGGGTCAAGGGTTGGTCGATTCAGTTTTATTTGTATGAATGTTTCACATTTTTAATTTACATCGAGGTACCACCCCTTAGGAAAATAATGAGTTTTGGAATTTGAAAAAGTTGGATAGATACTGTTCTTGATGGTGCACTATGTATTATAACTAAACATCCAACTGCCAATTTAATCGTGGTTAGCAGTCAAAAGTTACAATGTATGTCTTTTTGAAATGAAAGTTTATTTATTTATTTATTTAAATGGCAGTTTGCTAGAATTGGGTTGCTACTCTAAATTTGGCCACTGAAATACAGTTCATAAGCGACCTGTTCTGGAAACTTAAAGGGAATTTTATATAGTTTTGAAATTTTTGTGAATATTGCAATGCGCCAGGTTGCCTCTGTGGTAGGCTTGATTTACATTTTAGACTTGAGTATATTATTTATTTACAACATTTTTTTGTTCCACTATTGTGATGTGCATTTTTCATGGAACCAAACAGTTTCATTCCTGTTTAATTATGAGCATGTTTTGTGCATGTTAATCTTGTAGGAAGTTGAGAAAAATGTGAAAACACGCACAAAAGGTGAACTTGGATCTGCCAAGACATTATGCACTCCTTTTGATCAGCCAAGTCTCCCTGAAGGTAAAAATCAAATTATGTACATGCTTGAATCTACCAGAAAAATAGAATTCATAATCATAGCAGTAATAAGCTACTTTTATACAGTGCAATTGAACATACTTTTCATTTCTCTAAAATAATTCAAATAAGGGCTTTCTTATTTGCATGTTGGGATCTAGCGAGCATTAAATAGTGAAAAAGATCAAATCCAAATTATTATTTCAAGTATTTTTTGGTCTATTTTAATTCTTTGATTAAGCATTGTTTCTCTCATCACATGCAATTTTTATGTTGTAGGGACTCTCTGCTTTGCATCAGGGAAGCCAGCCAAGAAGTGGACTTATTGGGGTCGAAGCTATTAATTATGGCTGATTTGCTAAATTTACTATCCAATTTTTCACGCTTGTTGCTTTTTAAGAATTTCTTCTTCTGTGCGTTTACTATACCCATCTTCAAATTTTATTCAGCGAGTTTTGCCCTTGTTCTGTCTTTGAAAAGTGTCTGGCTATGAAATGTTTTACGTCCCTCTGAAACCTCATCCCGTTCTGCCAAGATTTTGTAACCCATTTGTGACATTAAATGACTAGTTTATTTCGATCATCAGTATGTGTCAACATTGCCGCACTACTGACGGTGATTCTTCTTTTTTTTTTTAAGTTTTTTGTTTCCTGTTTAGTACTCTGGTAGTGCAGTACCTGGCTTTGCTTGGATTGAAAAAAAGATCCGATGAAATGAAATGGATGCAGATACTGTATGAGTTGATTTTGAATTTATAACTTTTGATATAAGATTTCTCATAAACATATATTTTTTCCTTGCCCATTCGATAATTCGTAGCATTCGAGCAGAACCAAAATCTTAAATTTAGGTTTCAATTGTTTTTTAACTCATGGTTTGATTTCATTAAAGATGATTATTTGTCTTTATTTTTGTTATCAACTTGTTTGGTTTGCTTAAAAAAAAACAACTAAAAAATGCAAAGTATTTTTGTAGATGTGAAATTCAAGTAAATTGTTTTTTGTTGTTTGGATAGATGCATGTAGAGAAAATAGAAAGAATGGATTATGAAGTAAATTGAGAAAATGTTTTTTGTAGATGTGAAATGCATTGGAAAGATGATTTTTTTTTTGTGGACTTAGAATTCTCTATTTTTTACAAACTTAAATTAATATGCTATAATTTTTAAATATAAAAAAAAATAATTAAATGAATTTGAGAAAATTTGATTTAATGTTGTGATTTGATATGGTTAAATTTATCTTAGTTATGATTGTTCATGTCTTTTAGAAATGTGTTCATCTTTATTACTCATTTTCATCCATTTAAATTTAATCAATAGGTTGCAAATACTGGTGGGCACACTTACATCTAAATATTAGGAAAATAAAATATTACACATGCTATTAAAAAAATAGTATAAATGAATATAAAATCATTAGAAGGTTCATTTCTTCATGTATATGATCATTCACAATAACTCAGTATTTTATATATTTTATTATATCAATAATATATCTATATCATATGTATCGTCATAATGATAATGGTAGCAAGCGCCATAAAATTGAGAATGTTCTGGACCTAATACAGGGGTCAAAAGCTGCATTGTTAGTTAAGAAATGAAGGAGAGGGAAAACAAACTGTGAAGCAGTTTTTAGCCTTACCGATCAGGGCTTGTTATGGTTGGTTAAATCGATTTTTAAAGCATGCTTACAAATACAAACATAAAGGGGCATTTACATACATGCCACCCAAATCTTATGTATTTACATTTCTGAAGCATACTCTTTTCTTTTTACATTTATATCAACCAAAACATCATATCACATCTAAAATGTTACTATTTTAACTTTTAAAGAGTGAAATACACCTTCTCATGCATATGTAAGATGGTGTATATGTAAAGATTGAAGTTTAAGATGTGTAAATACTTAAGAAATGAGCGG
>JXCR01095894.1:46637-86470 GCA_002079205.1 Phalaenopsis hybrid cultivar | reverse complement strand
GGTATGCATGCTAAGTGTGCTCTTACCCTGCGGTAAAATATATTTATTTTCACGTCTCTTACAAAAACGGCAGGGTAGAACTTTTCAAATAAATATTGTTATTGCAGGAATTGCCACACTTTAGAAAGGTGATTTGCTGTTAACATAACCTCATAATAATTGAGGATATTTTCTTCTTTGTTTTCTTCCTTTTATGATTTCCCTCATTGCCTATGTATGGGAATTTATAACCTGTCAACAGTACACAATAAAAATCTTTCTCCATAACATGGTATCATCTCTAAGGTAAGCCAACCTTAGAAATACTTTGCCAGTCGCTCTCCACAACCGGCTGCTCATCTCAAGTGTTCAAACTTTTGGCTGCATTGCCTGCCATCTAATTCAATGTTGCAGATTTATCTCCTCATTATGAAGCTGATTCAGATGTCTAACTTAAAGAAGAAGTTTCTCCATTCCCGGGAGAATGACGCCGTATCTGTTTTTTTATTGTTGTGTGGGTTGGGAGTATCATACTTGTAATTATTTCTTTTTTATCGGCAACGGTCTGTTTAGGGCCTTGGGTTTAGAGGGTTGGCCTATCTTTTGTTAGAGAGAGAGTCTTTTAAGTCTGAACTTGTACCCTGCCCGTTTCTTCACACGGGATTTAGTTTTCTGTATTCTGGAGTGGTGTTCTGCCATTCTTTTTCTTTCAATTTTATTTCATTTCTCCTGCTCCGGAATTTTTTTCCATATTTCTGGTTTTCGGAGGCAACAAATTTTCTGCAAAATCTGTTTGTGTTCTGGCGGGTTTTGTAATCAGGAATCCCAGGATCAGAGGCTTGTAGTTTCACAGACCTCTCTCTCTAGAATCCACCAGAACTGAACATTCAGTCCATGTTTTTTTTTTTCTTTTTTTGGGGGGTACTTTCCAAAGAATTTCCAGTTTTTTCTAAAACATCACCCTTCATATTTTGTCATACAAACAAAACAGATTTGAGCATCACCGCTATGATGAAGACCATATCTAAAACATCAATTTCATTTCTATGTAGCCATGGTGCTGGACCATCTTTTAAACAACAACCAATAAACTAAATTTAACACCGGAGACAAAATTTGCCTTCAGCTAGTTGTCAATTCCCTTTTTAAGACAATTAATTTACATTTGTGTTCATCTCACAGGGGTTGGACTTGCTTGCTCTTCAGAACTTTTGACAGATGCAACATTCCGTTGGTTGCAGCAGGAACTGTAAAGTTTCTGGCTCATTAATCCACTCAGTTTATACTCCAAGCATGAATTTATTTCCTCCTCTAATCATACACAGTCACTCCATTTACAGTTTTTGACTGGTTTGGCACTGGCGATTGAGAAGAAGAGCCGGAGAATAGAGATATCATTGTACTGCTTTGCGCGAGCCATCGAGAGCTTCTTCAGCTGTGCGGCAGATGCCGGCCTTCTTCCCCAAGCTTCCAGATTGAAGAGAGCTGATGTGGTTGTCTTCAGCTTGGCGACGGCCATCATAATGCATTGCTATGCTCAGGAGAGAGAAGTGTTTAGATCCAAGTACCTCAATGTGCTTGATTGGGTGTTTGGAGTGCCTCCCCCTTCCGAACAAGGCCTAAATGAGTGCAATACCCACTGATTATTCTTTCTGCCAGGTAATTCTATTTTACAAAATTGTTACATTTTTTACAGAGCTACGAACCTTTTAATTGTAAGTAGAACTTAGAGAGTTAGTCTTCCTAATGATGTCTCTGTCAAAATTAGGTGTTATTGAGTATATTGATTGGGAGCAATGATTAATACATCATTTATTTCATTCAAATCATAATTTTAAAGACAGCAGAATACCAAATAAGGGTCCAATGTACTTGCTTTAAACAAATTGTACAACTATTGATGTTTTCTCTCTACATATGTATTTACTATTTGCTATTGCTTGGTGTGTTTATTTATTTATGGTTTACCTTTTTAAGCTAACTTCTTCTTCTTCTTCTTCTTCTTCTTCTTCTTCTTCTTGTAATATTGTTCTTATGTGGTCTGTGTGGTGTTGTTATGAAGTATGGAAAAGCTTCTATATGAAAACAATCAAGTGTTCTTAAATTTTTTTCAATCTCTTCAGGAAACGGGGCCTATGGTAGAACCAAGTTGTTCCTGATTCTATGAGCATATTTGAATTATATTTAGCTTAGTATAAATTTTATGTGATATTTTCATTTTATTTATTTGTTTATTTCAGGATATTCATGTTAACAATGATGAAGATGGTGAGACATTTCATCAGGTAACTAGGAGGATGGGTAACCTATAAGAGGCGTGTTAGTGTAGAATACATAATAAGATCATTTATAATTTAAGATATTTAGATTATAAAATTAAATTAAAATAATAATAATCATAATAATTCATAATTATGAGATTTTAAAAGGTAATAAAGCGTATATATATATTTTGATGATTCATAAAAAAAAAATGTTTCCTATACCAAAACATTATAATACTTTTCGAGAAAAGTTTTCTATTTGTCCATCCAACCTATGAAAAATTTCTGAGTTTTCTATTTGATTACATTTCTCATTCAATCTCTTAGTATTTGATGAAATATATTGAAATATTATTGCCTTTTAACAAATAATAGTGTACATGTCTCTCATTCTCTCAAGGGAGTTTTTCAAGCTCAAAATAAATCGATGGAGGTGTATAATATTTTGCTTAAACTTGAATGATAAATGGAGTAATGCATTTTCATAACTCTTTTTGTGAATGTATTCAAATTAACACTTGACTCATATTTTATGCTGAAATATCACATTTAATAATGGAATTTATTTCTATATATGGTATATTTAAAAAAACCTACCTAATGCACTTATAAATTATTTTTCTATTTGTTGGAACGAGTAAAGCATCGAAATAGTATATGATTATTTACTCTGTGTCGTTTTAGTTCTAAAATTTATAGAAGTATAATAATAGTCATCAGACTCTTGAAGTTGGGGCTAAAATTGTCCCAAACAGAGGACTATTAACGCTCTATTTTACAATAATTGGAGACTATTTTGACACTTCTAAAAAATCATGGGAGTAAAATAACCCCTTGCATATAATCAGACTATTTTGACACTTTACTCTTTTTATAATGATTTATTTATTTTTTACTATAATTTCTCATAGAGATAGTAAAATACTATCATACAAATAAAAATGAAAAACCAATAATTACATAAAAGACCACTCAGAAAGTCAACTACATTGAACAAAATAATTTATAAATTCGGTCAAATATATATCACATTGGTTGGAAGGAAGAATATCAAAATATCTGAATTAGAAAAAGCAACGTTCCAATTCCTTCCATCTTCTAGTAATTGATGAAATGCCCATCACTCAATAAATTATTTTCTATTGTTTAAATTTGAATTTATGGTCATCTTCTAATTGGTGTCGCGTGCAGCTGTAGTTACCATTGATTTGCGGCTTCATTCGGTCAACGATAGATGATTCATTTAATATGTCGTTGACCAGCACAATAATTTGTAATCTTCCACCCTAAAAGTAACATATTTATGTAAAAATAGTGATATAATAAATTCATACATTTGTAAATATCTATCTATGTCAAATATGTATTAATTTATGTTATGATTGATATGCCATAATATAATCCTAATTAATATATTTGCAGTTTTATGTTCCTTCATTACGTCAAGATAATTAAACTTGCAGTTGACGATATGGATGACATCATATCGTGCACACAATTGCATGTCTGGAGAACGAATGTATTGAAACTGATATGTCACGATAAAATCATTGGAAATTTAATAAAAAATGGGGGTTTTTTTGAAAAATGGTGAAAGATGATTTTGAATTTGTAAATATCAATGTCTTGGGTGGTCTGTATGTTATTTTTCTTTTTTTTTTCTTTTTTATTCCCTCCCCCTAATTTATTTGAGTGCATTCTCCCTCCAACGGTTACACCCGATTCTGTTCGCTTCTCATTCTTCACGTTTTGCTTCGATTCAGGAAGATTGAACGCAATTCCAATCTCCGGTACTGAAGAGGAGGAGAACGGGGAAGAAAAGAAAGCAGGAGATCGAAGGGTTTTTTTTTTAAAATTTTTTGGGAGAAAGGAGATTGCTTTCTCTCTTTTGTTGGAGACTTCTTCCACGAAGCGATAAGTCTGACTGATAGGTAAGGGGGAGGGGAATTCCCGTTTGATTTTTTTAATAATTTTGGGACGTCACTCTTCATTGCGATGATCGGAGGTGTTATTTTCAGGCAGCAAGTGGTGATGTTTCAAGCTGGATTTTGCTCAAAATCGACTTTTGTTGCTGGAAGACATTGTATATGAGGGCGATTTGTAAGGGGAGGAACTGGGATTGAGAGCGTATATGGATTTATTATGTTTTTGCAAGGGTTTCTCCTCTCAGGTGATGCATCGGTTGAACACTTTTTTCTCTTCTTTGTTTTTCGCTTTAATTATGTGTTATGACTTAGCTAGGAATGAGGCTACTGAGTTCTTCACTTATTTTTTCTATTAGTATTAGAAGTTTTGGTTAGCTGACTGAGTTGTTTGGATGAGAGAAAAGTTATCTGCTGTTTGCATTTAAGTTTAGTCATGTGTGTTTTTCAAGCTGTTATGCAACTTTAGATCTCTCTGCTTTAGGTATTTTTAATCAAGGGGAGTGAGGGATTCTAATGATCTCTTAACCTAGAAGTCGTAGTCAGGAGCATGTTTGCAAGAAAAAAAATATATAGGGAAAAAATGTTTTAGGCTTTTGGAACTCCAAAGTGTAGGTTTATTTTCTTCAGAAAGTCATTGCAGATTCTATCTTGATTGCCAGGCAATCTGACTATTTGAAGCAGTAATTTGATAATGAGCCAAAGGGAAACATGAAGCTTAGAAATCTAGCAAAAGTTTGTGTTGGCCTAATTATAAGTTAAATTAGCTTTTATACAAGTAGCTAATTAGTAAATAATCTTAATGAAGGTGTTAATTAAAACAATCTCCAAAGCCCCTGCTGCAAATCTTGATAATTTTAAAATTAAGGACGAGTAAAGTTATAGATGTCATTCTTAATACGCTAGATTCAATAGAGTAACTTGTAAGATAAGCCCTTAACTGTTGTAATTTATGACAGCTATTGTTATATCAACCCACTGAAATAACGGGTAGGTTGAAGAAGATAAAAGAAAATGTATTATTTCCATATGTAATTGATCTTGCTAATTTTAGATTATGCTGTTTAAGGTTAGTATCCGAGGCATCTCTTAGTAGGAATGAATGGAAAATGATGATTCACAAAACTCACCCTCAATGGTTGGGATGAAGCCAAGGGAGGTGGTGGTTGCAGTGATGGTAATGTTTATCTTTGCTTTTGAAAGCTTATTGCAAATCCTCTTTTACAAGCAAATAAATTGATAATTGTAGGTTCTTGAAAAGTTAGATTATTTGTTAAGTATCAATGGGAAAAATGCTATTGAACATCTCTGAAACAATTGGAGTATTACGATGATTTTAGTTGGTGAGATCCTAGTTTTTGGGTTGTTGGAAAACAATATTGTGATAATGTTCAATAGAATGCATATCCATACTTATTTTGCATTGTTGCCTTTATATTGATTGGGGCTCATACTCACGCACTTGCCTTGCGTTGTGTTCTTCACAAGAATTTCTTTTTTGTTGTTGATCCCATGCTTCCATGTTGCAAGTCACAAGCTTGTTTGTGTTTCCACTTTTTGAAGCCAACTCCTCATGGCATCAATATCTCGCTTTTCTTGTACTTGTGCTTTGGTTAGGCTTTTGCTTTCAATTCCACTGGCACATAGGGTGATCCTTTTTTTAAACATCTTCTATTGTATTTTTGCAAACCATTTATTTACTCTTCCTTTCACATTTATAATCATACTTGTTTTATTTATTTGGTTCTAGCTTTGACTAGGATCTTTCTCCCATTTTTTGTCCTCCTTCGTCATTGGTTTTCTGATGGATCCCACCTCTTCTATCTCATTATTGGTTGCTCTAAGGATTATGGATGAACTCTCAGTTTGGTTGTTAACTTCCATTTAGGTGCTTCTCTGTTTTACAAATACTTCTCTTACTTCCTCAGGAATTTGTCACTTTAGCTCCACACCCTCCTTGTTTATTTGCAAATGTTATATGTAAAAAAGTAAATACGTGTGCAAGATCGTATGATGGTGCAAATAGTTGGTCAACCGGATCAAGGCATCCAGTCGAGCTAAAGTGTCATACCAACTGGCTCGGGAGAGCCAACTGAAGTGAAGTGAAATGCTCGACGGGTCGGGGCGGCAAGTCGAAGCGAAGTGAAATGCTCGTCGGCTTGGAGCGACCGGTCGAGGTGAAGTGAAATGCTCGTTGGGCCGAGGCGGCAGTCTGAGCGAAGTGAAATTCTCGTCGGGTCGGGGCTGCCGGTCGGTGCGAAGTGAAATGCTCGCCGGGCCGGGGCGGCCGGTCGAGGTAAAGTGAAATGCTCGTCGGGCCGGGGTAGCCGGTTTGAGCGAAGTGAAATGCTCGTCGGGCCGTGGCAGTCGGTCGGAGCGAAGTGAAATGCTCGTCGGGTTGGGGCGGCCGGTTAAGGTGAAGTGAAATGCTCGTCAGGCCGGGGTGGCCGGTCGGAGCGAAGTGAAATGCTCGTCGGGCCGGGGCGGCCGATCGAGGTGAAGTGAAATGCTCGTCGGGCCGGGGCTGCCGATCGGAGCGAAGTGAAATGCTCGTCGGGTCGGGGCGGCCGGTCGGAGCGAATTGAAATGCTCGTCGGGCTGGGGCAGCTGATCAAGGTGAAGTGAAAGGCTCGCCGGGTCGGGGTGGCCGGTCGGAGCGAAGTGAAATGCTCGTCGGGTCGAGGCGGCCGGTCGGAGCGAAGTGAAATGCTCGTCGGGCCGGGGCGGCCTGTCAAGGTGAAGTGAAATGCTCGTCGGGCTGGGGTGGCCGGTCGGAGCGAAGTGAAATGCTCGTCGGGCCAGGGCGGCTGGTTGGAGCGAAGTGAAATGCTCGCCGGGCCGGGGGCAACAGATCGGAGCGAAGTGAAATGCTCGTAGGGCCGGGGCGGCCGGTCAGAGCGAAGTGAAATGCTCTTGCAATGCAAAATGCAACATGCAAACGTTCACATGCAATAGGGAGTCATCCCCGTGCTAACGGCCTCACCGGGAAAGCTAGGTTCAACATATAGAAAAATGGTGATTGTCACATTTGCTTTGGCGAGGCCGGTGGGGAACTTCTCCTCGGATCTCTAAGGGGGAAGTTCTCCGTCTTGCGTGAAATGAACTAGTGACGACGCTTTTCCAGATTTCACGACACCTCTGCACTTTACAAAATGAGCTAACGACTCGCATTTTCTCATTTCGCAAAGGTCTATTCTTCGATCTTTCCAATAAGACCGAAGCAAACAAAGCAAAAGGAAGCTAAAGAGGCTCCAACCCTTAGGATTTTTGTGCTAAGATTAACGATCAAACATGATTCACTCGGCTATCGTAGGAGATTTGGTCGCGTAAGGAGAATCCTATCCTAAAGGCCGTCTCTAGGAAAACAAGCGATCCATCACACAGATGTGTTGTTACGCCGGCACTTGTCGATGCACGCACCCCGTGCGGGCGATCGAACCCGCACGCCTAACGCCACTACAACCTAAGGCTAGCTAGGAAATAAAGTGCGGAGGAGAATAGGAGTTATACCGTCGCGCGGTTTGCACGAAGCCAATGAAGTTCGGGAACTCTTTTTCACGCGGTCCAAGACTCCTGCACCCCTCCGAACGGCGACTAGATTCGTTGTCCAGCAATGTCAGGATGCTGCGGCGAGGTGTTTGGTCGCCAAAAAAAACCGAGAAGACGAGGTGGCGGTGGTGAAACGTCGGGGGCACGCAACTGGAACGAGAAAAACAAGAAGGAACGCGCGAAATCTAGAGTTATGTGTTGTAGACAGACTGGTTCGTCACGAAATCGACGTCGGCGAGGAGGTAGGTCGGCTATATGTGTCCAGCGAGGAGGGGGAAGCAAAAGGTGACCCGCTGGAAGGAGGAAAACTTCCCGGAAATGGTGAGGGTGGACTTCAAAGGAAAGAGCTCGGACGTGGAGGGAGACCTCGACGAAGTCAGCTGCTCCGGTGGATGAGAAATGCGTCGGCGAAATGTCCGAAGGGAAAGAGGAGAGCTCTCGGCGTGTGGCTGGCCGAGAGAAAGAAAAGGAGTCGGCAAGCACACTGACGTGGAGGACTCCCGGAGGCTGGAGGGGAGCCGGCGACGTTGTTTGCCGGCGAGGAGCGGTCGGCAAGGCTTCCGGCGAGGAGAGAGGGTCACCCGAGCGGAAGCTTCGTGAAGAGTTGTCCCAAAAAAAAAAGCTTGGCTTCCCTCCCCTTTTTTTTTCTTCCTGACAATTATCAATCCCCTTTTAAAGTATTTTTCTTAGAAAAAGATATTCAACATAGGTGGGTGAGTTACTTTGATAAGTTTTTTAATGAAGTTTCTGAAAATTCGATCGATCTTAGTGATTTTAATATCGTGAATAATAATAACATGTATTATTTCTACCGTCGCATTAGCAAAAAAGAAGTTGAGGAGGCTTTAAAGAAAACCAAAGGTGGAAAGTCTGTAGGACCTGATGATATCCCAATTGAAGTGTGGAAATATTTGGGAGATTTGGGAGTTTCTTGGCTTACTAAANAGTTTCTTGGCTTACTAAACTCCTTAATATTATTTTAAAAACTAAAAAGATGTTTGAGGCGGGGGAAGTTTTTTTGGCCATTTAGGAGTTACTTGGCTTACTAAACTCTTTAATATTAATTTAAAAACTAAAAAGATTCCCGAGGAGTGGAGGAAGAGTATTTTGGTTTCCATTTTTAAGATAAATGAGATGGCCCAAAGCGCAAATTATAGAGGAATTAAGTTGATGTGTCATATTTTAAAATTATGGGAGAGGGTAATTGAACATAGGTTAAGACGCATCACAAACAGAGTATTTTGGTTCCCATTTTTAAGAATAAAGGGGATGCACAAGAGTGTGCAAATTATAGTAAGTTGATGTGTCATACTTTAAAATTATGGGAGAGGGTAATTGAACATAAGTTAAGACGCATCCAAAAATTTCTCATAATCAATTTGGATTTATGTCGGGCAAGTCTACTATGGAAATTATACATTTATTGAGAGGTTTGATGGAGAAGTTCAGAGATTAACAAGGAGATCTACATTTTGATTTTTATTGATTTAGAAAAAGCTTACGATAAGGTTCTAAGAGATATCCTTTAGAGAGTTCTGATTTTTATTGATTTAGAAAAAGCTTACGATAAGGTTCCAAGAGATATTCTTTGGAGAGTTCTTATTGATTTAGAAAAAGCTTACGATAAGGTCCCAAGAGATATCCTTTGGAGAGTTCTTGAGAAGAAAGGTGTTGATATGACTTATATTCAAATTGAGATAATAAGGAGAATCTACAGTTGATTTTTATTGATTTAGAAAAAGCTTACGATAAGGTTCTAAGAGATATCCTTTAGAGAGTTCTGATTTTTATTGATTTAGAAAAAGCTTACAATAAGGTTCTAAGATCTACATTTTGATTTTTATTGATTTAGAAAAAGCTTACGATAAGGTTCTAAGAGATATCCTTTAGAGAGTTCTGATTTTTATTGATTTAGAAAAAGCTTACGATAAGGTTCCAAGAGATATTCTTTGGAGAGTTCTTTGATTTAGAAAAAGCTTACGATAAGGTTCCAAGAGATATCCTTTGGAGAGTTCTCGAGAAGATTTATTGATGTAGAAAAAACTTATGATAAGGTTCCAAGAGATATCCTTTGGAGAGTTCTTGAGGAGAAAGTTTAGAAAAAGCTTACGATAAGGTTCCAAGAGATATCCTTTGGAGAGTTCTTGAGAAGAGAGATTAGAAAAAGCTTACGATAAGGTTCCAAGAGATATCCTTTGGAGAGTTCTCGAGAAGAAAAACTATGACTTATATTCAAGTCATTAAAGATATGTATACTAGAGCTGTTACTTGTGTTCAAACTGACTTATATTCAAGTCATTAAAGATATGTATAGTAGAGTGAGTTCTCGAGAAGAAATGTGTTGATATGACTTATATTCAAGTCATTAAAGATATGTATACTCGAGCTGTTACTTGTGTTCAAACTGGAGGATTGACAAAATATTTTCTTATTTCTGTTGGATTACATCATGGATCGGCTTTAAGCCCTTATCTTTTTGCTTTAGTTATGGATGGTCTTACTGGACATCTACAGGAGGATGTACCTTGGTGTATGCTTTTTACTGATGATATTCTTCTTGTGGATAAAACGAGAGAAAAAGCCCAGTAAAAATTGAATTATGAAAGTCTACTTTGGAGTCTAAAGGTAAGACGAGAGAAAAAGCCCAGGAAAAACTTGAATTATGGAGGTCTACATTGGAGTCTAAAGGCACGAGAGAAAAAGCCCAGAAAAAACTTGAATTATGGAGGTCTACATTAGGAGTCTAAAGGCCTTCGTTTAAGTAGAACTAAAACTGAATACATGGAATGTAATTTTAGTAGTAATAGCTCTAGTGACAGAAGTGCAATAACGGAAAAACTTGAATTATGAAGGTCTACATTGGAGTCTAAAGGCCTTCATTTAAGTAGAACAAAAATTGAATACATTCATGTAATTTTAGTAGTAATAGCTCTAGTGACAGAAGTGTGACTTTGGGTGATCAAATTATTAAAAAGTGTGAACGATTTAGATATCTTGGTAGTAGTAATAGCTCTAGTGACAGAAGTGTGACTTTGGGTGATCAAATTATTAAAAGGTGTGGACGATTTAGATATCTTAGATCCGTTGTCCAAAGCGATGGTGATATAGATGGGGATGTTAATAGTAGAATTCAAGTTGGTATGCTTCGGGCCTTTTGTGTTGATATAGATGTGGATGTTAATAGTAGAATTCAAGTTAGTTGGTTGAAGTGGAGGAATGCTTCGGTCTTTTTAGTGATAGAAAAGTACCGCTTAGACTTAAAGGAAAATTTTATAAGACGGTGGTGAGACCTGCAATGCTATATGGCGTCCGCATAGACTGAAAGGAAAATTTTATAAGATGGTGGTGAGACCTGCAATGCTCTATGTCGTCCCTAAGACTGAAAGGAAAATTTTATAAGACGGTGGTGAGACCTGCAATGCTCTATGGCGCTGCGCCTTTAAAAGAGAAGCATAATAATAAGTTAAGTGTTGTCGAGATGAGAATGATTAGGTGGACGAATGTGGGCCTTTAAAAGAGAAGCATAATAATAAGTTAAGTGTTGCCGAGATGAGATGATTAGGTGGGAGGGGAGAAGCATAATAATAAGTTAAGTGTTGCTGAGATGAGAATGATTAGGTGGATGAGTGGCTGCAAACTTAGAGACAAAATGCGAAATGAATATATTTGTGATAGGGTTGGTGTAGCTCCTGTGATAGAAAGTTAAGTGTTGCTCAGATGAGAATGATTAGGTGGATGAGTGGCTTTACACTTAGAGACAAAAAAAATGAATATATTCGTGATAGGGTTGGTCCTGTGACGGACAAAATTAGAGAAAGTCTTCTTAGATGGTTTGGTCACATTAATGAATATATTCGTGATAGGGTTGGTGTAGCTCCTGTGACAGACAAAATTAGAGAAAGTCGTGAATATATTCGTGATAGGGTTGGTGTAGCTCCTGTGACGGACAAAATTAGAGAAAGTCGTCTCAGAAAGTGTTGCCGAGATGAGAATGATTAGGTGGATGAGTGGCTTTACACATAGAGACAGAATGCGAAATGAATATATTTGTGATAGGGTTGGTGTAGCTCCTGTGACGGACAAAATTAGAGAAAGTCGTCTTAGATGGTTTAGTCGATAGGGTTGGTGTAGCTCCTGTGACAAACAAAATTAGAGAAAGTCGTCTTAGATGGTTTGGCCATATTAAACGTCGGTCATTAGATGATCCGATTAGGAGAGTAGATGCTTTAGATTCGACTTGTGTTAAGAAAGGCAGAGGTAGATCTAGGAAGACTTGGGCTTATTGTATTAAAAATGATCTTAATTTATTAGAACTAAATGAAAATATGACATTATATAGGACGCAATGGAGAAAAAGGATTCATGTAGCCGACCCCATGTAGTGGGATTAAGGCTTTGTTGTTGTTGTTGTTGTTGTTGTCTCAACATCAATTATCATAAGCTTATAATTTTTATGAGATGTTTTATATATGTGACGGTAAAACTGAAATTTATGCCCTCTAAATCATAGGCAAATCTTGTTAATCTCTCCTGAAAAAAAAAAAGGTCGTTTTGAAGCTTCACGGTTCTCTATTAGCCACCATCATATCTCATGTTCTCTTGATTTTTCACTTTAACTCAAATTTCGCCAAATTTAAATGCTACTAAAATATAATGTCTCGACTCTCTAAAAAAAAGTCGGTGTAAATAAATATAAATAAAAGTATTTTTAAAAAAATTTGCATAAGTTTAATTATTTTTGTATAAATTGTATGATAAAGAATAATGAGCCGGATTGGTGGTGAATTTAGAGTTGGCAGTGGTGAATTTAGAGGTGGTGAAGTTTCATTTGAGATTAATAAAAAGAAAATAAATCAGTCTTCATAACTAATTAACATCATTGAACTAGGAAATATCCCAAAATTTATCATAGCTGATTGGAATATAAATACTAGTTATGAAGCTAAGTTGAGGGTAAAAAATAGTCCTCTTATAGATATTCCCTAGTCAAGTGCTCATTGTTCTACTTCTACTCCCTTTTCTTTTTTAAAATCAAGGATTTAAATTTTAATATAGTCTCACTAAGGAATCAAGGATATGAATGTAGGAAAAGAAAAACATATTATAGACATTTGAGAAGCAATCGAAGAATAGATTTAACATGCATGTTAGAATGCAATTAAATAGTTAAGTTCTAATTTTATTTTGTTTTTGAACTGTTTTATTGTATATTCATGAAATCGGCCATCAAAACAAAAAGGATAGAAACCCAAAAGGATCTTTATTTATGAAAGATATGTGTGATAATGAGTAAAATTTTAAAAAAATAGATTAACATTAACCTTATTATTGGATAGGGATCTTATTAGTGGTGATGGTTGGAAGTCTTTTAATCTCTGAGATTGACAGTCATCATTGTGATGATCATCAAGTATAGATGACGATACCATGACCAATGAGATAGAAAGACCTATGATATTAGATGAAATGAGATGTCATGTGAGGTGAAGATGATGTCCAAATAAGAAGCCAAGTTGAAACAGATGGGATTCCCTCAAACTTTATGCTTGAGAGTCATCATTGTGATGATGAAGAGGATTCGATGAGGAGGGTTCCATGCCTAACTGTAGAGGAACAACTAGGAGCTCACATGGGAGCAAGGGAGGAAGCGAGTGCTTAGTGGAATCGAGGGGGAAAACGGAAAGTCTGTCTCAAAGAAGTGAAATATCTATGGGAATGAGTCAAGTATAACGATGAGGTGCTCTCATCACCAATTGTTTAGAAATTGGCACAGAGTGGCGGATTAGGATTGTTAGAATGTTTTGAGTGGTAAATAGATAAAATATATGTTTGAGATGTTAGATTTGAAAATACATCAGTTTTGGGTGGTATGTGTGTAAATCCCCCTAAAAAAATTAGAACAAAATTAATAACAACTCAATATAGAGGCATTTTCATCCATGCTTTAAAAATATCTTTTTCCATCACATTTCTTGAAAATTTGGTAAGAAAATAATAAATGAAATCTAACTCATAGAAATCAAAGAGTTAATAAATCACTGAGTAGAAAAGAAACCGTAGATGAGGGTGAGAGCTACATAAGGGCTTAGGACAAGCTGAGGATTTGAAAGATGAACAAGTAGTTACTGCTTTGATGATCTGAATGTACACACTATGGAATGATAACTCTAAATGATTAAATGGCCAACATTTTTGCTCGTTGATTAAAACTTACATACCAGATTGGAGAATTTGCTAAAAGCTGAAATGGTTTATTGCAGTGAGAAGATTGGCGTTTCTTCAGTTGGGGGAATATGTACTTGGACATCCTGGTTGTGTGAGAATTTACAATGTTCTTGGTTGATTATTGGAGTGTTCATACAACAAATTTAGGAACTTGCTTTAAAATTATGAGTAGATCTTGGGAACAATATTTTCTTATTTCTTAAGGATACCAACTAGCGGCTTTTAGCCTACTGAAATTCCATCTCAGTTGATAAAAGTGTTTGGGGATATGTTAATAAATCAATGGGTTGATGTTGCACATAAATCACTTGAGAAGGCACAATAGTCTGAGAATTGTTTGTTTAGAAGTTTCCAAATTTGTGGAGTATCCATTTATGCCTTATTGCTTCTGTTTACAAGTTTTTCTCTGCTTGCAGTATATTTATCCCCTTATGATTATTCAAAGCAAATTGTTATTTTTAAATTTAGAAGTTCCAGGTGAATTATTTTTATTTGTGATTCCTCGCCAAAAAATTGGTTTAATATTTTATACTAGCGATTGTTGATCACTTTACATACTAATCTATTAGAATTAAATGAAAATATGACAGTCAATAGGATGCAATGGAGAAAAATGATTCATGTAGCCGACCCCACTTTGTGGGATAAAGGCTTATTGTTGTTGTTGCTGATCGAAATTTCAGAGTTAGAAAAGATTTTATGTTACTGTGTTATTTATGAAATAGTGTTTCATTTGACAAGTAAATTTTATTCTTATAATTGTGCTAAGTTTGGCTTTTCCTACTCTAGTCTGCAGGCTCTTCTTCCTCTGAAAATGGTAATGGAAAATGCTCACAAGGACGTGTTAGAGTTTCTTATGGTTTTAGCCTTGTGAAAGGGAAGGCTAATCATCCTATGGAAGATTATCATGTTGCCAAATTTGTACAAATTAAGGGGCATGAGCTTGGTCTGTTTGCCATCTTTGATGGCCACTTGGGAGATAAAGTGCCTCTATACTTGCAGAAGCGCTTGTTTAATAATATTCTAAAAGAGGTTGGCTAATGACTATTAGCTTTCCAATATTAAACAAAGAAATCCTTGGTATAGAAGCTCTATATTTTAATGTTATGTGTTGTATCTTTTAGGAAGCATTTTGGATCCATCCCGATAAAGCTATCATGAGAGCCTATGAAAAGACTGACAAAGCNCTATTTTAACTTAGCTAGGCCCAATGATTTTCTCTTCAATGGTTTTTCACATAAAAATATTGTGCCTTTTGTTTCATAGGATATCTATCACTGTGTGCTAGATTTTCATGTAATATGAAGATGATAAATTCACCTTCTCTTTGGATATTCTAGCAGCAATGATTTGATTTTATTTGTAAGATATAATGTCAACATCATTGGCCCTATGAACACTTACCTAATGGACAACATGCATAATGCTTGCAATAATGGAGTCTTTTACTCCAACTCTCATAACTCCAGGAACTAGAATGGGATGCCAACCATCTTTCTACTCTTCTGGTTGATAGTCCTAACATTTTTTGGAGGTCCTTCTAGACTGAACTTAGAAGAGTTCATTCTCAGGATGGAAATTTCAAGATAAGATTCTCTAGCTCTTGTGTGAAAGGTGTCAACTAGCATCATTGCAACATGGTCTTTGTGAGAATTGACCTCTTCAAGATCAATCATTTGTTGGGGTTGGCCAATTCGAGGACATTTATATGGTGTCCACTCATCGCCAAGTTGGAATTTTTCCCCCACCATTCATTGATGACACAATATAACTAACTCACCTAGTCCCCTACCCTAGGTCTACAACCCGTTGGTTATCATTGTTGAATTTACTATCATCTCTTTTCAATGGCATCCCTCATGATGCCCTTAATAATGAACTTTCATGCATGGTCCAGGAAGAGTTCCTCATAAAGGCAGACTTCAACTAGCCTCTCTTCAAAACATTTAGGAGCCCTCTTCTCTCACCAATGCTATTATGTGACGCCCATTTTGACAAGGTTTAAATCATTAGTTATGGGCTCTTATAATGTAATGATCATTTGACCCTTATGAGCATGTGGATCATTAAAGGACCATTATGCACACCTAGCATATCTCTGATGTATTTCTCNATCTCGCTTTTTTATTCTGCATTACAACTTTGCCTACTTTGATGGTAGAAAAATGGTGAATCTTTATAACTAGCCTCTCTTCAAAACATTTAGGAGCCCTCTTCTCTCACCAATGCCCATTATGACAAGGTTTAAATGATTAGTTATGGGCTCTTATAATGTAATGATCATTTGATCCTTATGAGCATGTGGATCATTGAAGGACCATTATGCACACCTAGCATATCTCTGATGTATTTCTCTTTCAAGTTTTTCTGATCACCTTGAAGAGTTAAGTTTACATTTAGCTCTACTCTATCTACCACTGGAACCATACTTGTTATATTGGTAGGATATTTCTGAATAGTCTAAAAGATGATGAATTAATAAATATTCCTCTCATCTTTTCACAATCCACCAGAATGGCAGGTGATTCTCGAGACATATTTTTTGAGATTCTCCTCAAAAGTTTGTTAAATCCTATTAGTTGATCCTGAACTACCATGGAGGATCCTCCTCAGTGGCGTTCATTTGGTTAATTCTACTTTGTCATCCATGCATGATACGACCAACTCTGCGTTGACCTCATTCATGCTAAGGCTTAAATTATGGTCAAATAGGCAATTAATGCTCACCAAAAAGTAGTTCAGGCAACTCTTAGTCAAACTCAATATAATCTTAACTAGAAAATGATTAGTCTACTCAATGAAGAAAATTAGGGCAACCAAGATATCAGTGACACTTTGCTTGCTAAATAGTCTTAACAATAATATCAGTCCNTAAAAGATGATGAATTAATAAATATTCCTCTCATCTTTTCACAATCCACCAGAATGGCAGGTGATTCTCGAGCCATATTTTTTTAGATTCTCCTCAAAAGTTTGTCAAATCCTATTAGTTGATCCTGAACTACCATGGAGGATTCTCCTCAGTGGCCTTCATTTGGTTAATTTTATATTGTCATCCATGCATGATACGACCAACTTTGCATTGACCTCATTCATGCTAAGGCTTAAATTATGGTCAACTAGGCAATTAATGCTCACCAAAAAGTAGTTCAGGCAACTCTTAGTCAAACTCAATATAATCTTAACTAGAAAATGATTAGTCTACTCAATGAAGAAAATTATATCAGTGACACTTTGCTTGCTAAATAGTCTTAACAATAATATCAGTCCCCTAACTACACCCACTAAATTCGTCCAGAACATTTGCAATATGCACACCTTCCCCAAAAAATTTAAAAAAAAAACATCCTGGACAAACACTCTCATGGAGATTCGGAATGTTGAACATCTCAAATGATCGAAGCCACAAAAGAATTAGATAAGTCAAGACAAAACTCCATGTTGTCATTTCCATCATTTAATAAAAAATCGACAAAAAATATCTTTATTTAAATGAAGAGATTAAACTTTTGATTCATTGAAGATACTTAGGCTGCTATTTCTAAGCTTAATTTTTAGGCCTCCAACCTTATAAGAAAGGAGATCATGGGATGCAGACATGAAAGCCATCAAGACCATCTATATAGGAGTTCCACCACAACATATATATCCTTTTGCTCATGAAGGTGCAATGGAGAATAATCAGATTGGTTTTGAGGAGTTTGACTTTGATTAGATAACTACCCACATAAAGATTCTTTCATCATCTCGGGTAGAATTGGGAACCCTTCCACCAATGCTACAAAAATTCTGATTGATACTGATAGTTTAGTTGATATTCTTNCTAAGCTTAATTTTTAGGCCTCCAACCTTATAAGAAAGGAGATCATGGGATGCAGGCATGAAAGCCATCAAGGCCATCTATATAGGAGTTCCACCACAACATATATATCCTTTTGCTCATGAAGATGCAATGGAGAATAATCAGATTGGTTTTGAGGAGTTTAACTTTGATTAGATAACTACCCACATAAAGATTCTCTCATCATCTCGGGTAGAATTGGGAACCCTTCCACCAATGCTACAAAAATTCTGATTGATACGGATAGTTTAGTTGATATTCAATTTTTTTTTTTTTCCTTCTTAACATTTTGGATAAACCAACATGACCTCCAATCTTGTCCTCATAACATTCATGATTTTGGAGGACAATCTAAAGAAGTTCTCAACATGATCACCCTTTAAGTCTCCTTGAGTGAACCACCTTCAACTCATTTAATCCAATTCATGGTGGTTGATATTGCCTGAATCTCTGATGCAATGTTTGTCGGCTTTCTTATCCAAATTCATTGTGATAATATTTATTCCCTACTTGAGAACTAAGTTCCTCGTTTAAAGGATTATAAGACAAATCAGGGAAACTAATCTCTGGCTCACTAGCTCATGTAACCTTAAAAGGCTCGCATCTCATTGTTCTAAGTGAGGTTTATGTGTTTTTTATTTGAGGCATGTACCTTAAGGTTTTTTGACTTTTTGTCTTTAGGCGTTTGATGCATGCTACTAGAATGATTTTCTAGAACACGTGTTAAAAAGTTTATTTGAATACTTTAAACTGCGCCATTGTTAAAACATGTTTTTCGAACCTTATTTGAATCGTGATTGAGTGTGATTTCAACTGTAATTGAGGATGATTTGAACCATGTTCAAGTTACGCTCAAACTTGATTCAAATATAGTTTGAATAACATTCAAACACTTGTTCAAATAAACTTTATTCACACAATTTTTGAAAAAGGTTATAACATGCGTTCGAATATGTTTGAACCATATTTGATCCTCGTTCAAGCACATTTTTTGAAAAAATTTTCACTTTCACTTTAGATTAATATTTAAGATTAAGCTTAGTTTTTTTTAATTAATATGCTATTTTGTTGCTTATGATGAATAAAGTAAATTGTCAATTATTTATGGGATTTTTATGAATTAATTTTAATTTTATGATTTTTTATTATTTTGAATTGATCCTTAGGCCTCAAACAGCATACTTGTGTTGTTAAAGCAGAATACCTCAGTTCTTGATTTTGCCTAGTTAGACCTTATAATATGCTCTTGAGGAGTGATAAAAAATAATTTTTAAATTATATTATGATTTCTCTTTTTGCAAATAAGTTTTACATATATAAATATTTTCTGAATTATTTTCTTTATTTATCAGGTGATGTCCCAAGAGTTAATGGTCAGTTAGCTGTTTCCCGCGCATTTGGGGACAAGAGCCTCAAATCGCACTTGAGCTCAGATCCAGACATTCGTCCAGTGGACATTACCACTGATACGGAACTGCTCATTCTTGCAAGTGATGGTATATGGAAGGTTTTATAAACTAAACCAGAATCATGGCCTTATTAGACATTTGCATACATACCATCTAACTCCTATATATTTACATATTTAACATCTAAGCCTTACATTTTACATTCACTCCACCCAAATCTTTCATATCACATCCTAAATACCAATATTTTAACTTTTAAAAGTGAAATACCCATTTTCATGCATAGACAAGGTGACATGTATGTAAAATTTGAAGTTTAGGTGTCATATATGTAATTAAATAGGAATTAAGTTGTATTTATGTAAATTTTTGTTATTATTATTATCATTTGAGAAGTTTAAATCTGTTTTTCTGCTCTGAACTTTGTTCAGGTAATAGACAATGCAGCAGCAGTTGATATTGCCAGGAAGTTCAAGGATCCACTTGTGGCAGCAAAGCAGCTAACTATTGAAGCCTTGGAAAGAGGGAGCAAGGATGACATTTCTTGCATAGTTGTAAGATTCAATACTTAGTTTCCACAGAATGGTTTATTTCTACCATGAAGCTTCCATATTACTGTACAAAGTTGGCTTTCATGATCCTTTTTTGCTTCCTGTAAAGTTTTACCATTCAATTCTTACATATTTAAAAAGTGAAATACACCTTTTCATGCACAAGTAAGGTGGTATGTATGTAAAAATTGAAGTTTAGATTTTATTTAGATATGTAAGTATATAGAAATTTAGTAGTATGTATGTAAATTTCCATTTTTTTTTCTTTTTTTTTTTCTTTTGATTGGGTGGTGTTGATATTGTATGATTACTTTGAAGAACAGAAGGCTTTCGGGTGAGGGATTTATTTTACATAATAGAATGGGAATTGTACTGCTTCGTATGGTTTGCTGGCATTTATTATTTGATTACTGAAAGAATTATACTCTTAATCTCTTATGTGATTAGCTGTTTGATCATTGATGGTTCCTGCACTCAGAAACTGTTGCTCCCGTTCAGTAGGCTTGTAGCTTTATTTTAAGAATTATTGAATGTATTTAGTTTGGGAGAGGAATGCTTCACCGTCGCCAATGTTAAATATTAAATTTTGACTATAGACTATTGATTAAATTCAAAAGAAGCAAATTTTATCACAATTTGGAAGATAATTTCTGAAACAAGAGCTGCAGTAGCTGTGTCTGTCATTCTGGGACGATCCAATTTTGCATTTTTCCATGTTTTTATAGCAGTGTTTGTGTTTTATTCCCGTTGCCCTTATTCAACTTACTTTCCAGCCCCTATCTCACTGTTAGACCTCAGCTTCAACAGGATAACCACAACAATGGCTATTAGCCAGCTTGTAATGACAGTTTATTGCTCAAGTGGAGTTTCTCTGCTGCGGCTTTTTGGCAAAGAATAATCCCTCTAATGAATAACTGGAATTTTGGTATTTAACTTACTCTTTGATATCAGGTTTTTTTTTTGTCATATTATATATTTATAGATTTTATTTATGAGAAATTTACATTCATACCTTCCAATTCCTTTTTATTTACATATCTAACATCTAAAATATATTTTTTACATTAAGGCAATCCAAATCTTTCCTATCGCATCAAAAAGACCAGTTGTAAATGTGAAAGTCATAGTTTCATGCATCTGTGGCATATATTTAAAAATTAAAATTTAGATGTTAATCATGTAAATACATAGGAATTGAATGTTATCCGTGTAAATCCTCCTTGGGCTTTTCTCATGAGATTCTTCACTTCATTTCTAATTAAAATACTACACGTTGCCTACACGTAATAGCATTTTTTTAACTTCGAGGAACCTTCATGGGAGGATTATTTTGTTATGCTTAGCTTGGTGTTTGTGTTGGCTAGGATAGATGCTATTTTGGCCGTTTGTTGATTTCTTTGCTAACTTGAACGAGCTCTGTAATTTAAGTCCTATTTGGTTCCCCAGAATGGAGAACACATTGGGAACCGACAAAGCTTTGCTGGTCCCATCATTTAGTTTTCCATGATTAGAAATAAGTAAAGATTTTAGGCTCCACCAATCTCCTAATTGTAATTAATGCTCTTGATTTCACACATAGTGAGTGAAAGCCAAATTCATTTCAAAATTTTGTTTTTATATATATGCTACCAATGAGAGCCCTCTGATATTTTGGATGAAAACAAAATCTAAAATGGGTATTTATGATCTTTAGTGCCTAATGGAGCTTCGTAGGTGGTTCATTATTTGCACTTGGATGATGTTATTCTAATGTCATGATGGAATATATGATTAATATGAGTCATGCTATCTCTTACAGACATGATAATACTAAAATAATCTTTGATTAAAGGCATTTTGGTTCTTAGGTTGATTAGAAGGTGGATAATAAAGTGACAATGACTTTGAGATTGTATTGGACCATTATTCGTTAGCAATTATGAAGGGTTTGATAGAGAACTTCAGCATAAAGCGTCAAACCAAATAAGACCTGAATCATACGATTGGATATATATTGATACCAATCTGAATTGAAAGATTGGATTTATATTGATGGCTTCGAGATTGGCACATTGATATATTTTGAAACCTTAAGATTAGTGTTGATGGAATATGATTCATATGCTTCATTGAGTTGTTGACTATGAATCAATTAACGAGCTTTATTTTGGTGGATGATCAATGAACTCAAGTAATTTGAGAACATATTTCATAAAAGAAGATATAAAAGAGAACAATTGAGAATTGAATTTTATTTTATTTGGAATTGTACAATTTTCACCATAAAAAGTCATTATCTATATATATATATAAAATTAATTCATCAATGCACCATAGTATTGGCAAAATTTTTGACTCATTTACAAATTTATGAGTCAAGCTTATTGAGTTGTGAGCTCAAACTTAAGCTCAAATTACGACTCATTTATTACACAAGCTCTAGATTGAGCTTGACATAACTTAGCTCATTGGATCGCAAGCCAACTTGATTGAATTGGTAAATTGTAAATTCTATTTCTTTTATAGTGAGCTCGTACATCAACTTTCTCAATTTTTAGATGTGGTTGCCCGTTCCCACGAGCTCTCTAGCTTTCATTGTGATTTGCCTCCAATCATGATTTTCAGGTGACTTACAAACTTCTGTGTTGTAGAGGAAAAATTAGTACGTGCGACTATTTGTGCGTCCGAAGAACATTTCGGATGAGGCCATGCCGTCATGGATTGCAAGGCAGCTCTTCCGAACTATTGTCCGGATATGGAGTTGTCGCATGTAACCATTGTTTATTATGAAAGACTTGATAACCAAGAGATGNTGGCACATTGATATATTTTGAAACCTTAAGATTAGTGTTGATGGAATATGATTCATATGCTTCATTGAGTTGTTGACTATGAATCAATTCACGAGCTTTATTTTGGTGGATGATCAATGAACTCAAGTAATTTGAGAACATATTTCATAAAAGAAGATATAAAAGAGAACAATTGAGAATTGGATTTTATTATGTTTGGAATTGCACAATTTTCACCATAAAAAGTCATTATCTATATATATAAAAAAAATTAATTCATCAATGCACCGTAGTATTGACAAAATTTTTGACTCATTTACAAATTTATGAGTCAAGCTTATTGCATTGTGAGCTCAAACTTAAGCTCAAATTACGACTCATTTATTACACAAGCTCTAGATTGAGCTTGACATAACTTTGCTCATTGGATCGCAAGCCAACTCGATTGAATTGGTAAATTGTAAATTCTATTTCTTTTATAGTGAGCTCCTACATCAACTTTCTCAATTTTTAGATGTGGTTGCCCGTTCCCACAACCTCTCTAGCTTTCATTGTGATTTGTTTTGCCGTCAATGTATTCCTCAATGAGCTCCAATCATGATTTTCACGTGACTTACAAGCTTTTGTGTTGTAGAAGAAAAATTAGTACGTGCGACTGTTCGTGCGTCCGGAGAACATTTCGGATGAGGCCATGCCGTCATGGATTGCAAGGCAGCTCTTCTGAACTATTGTTCGGATATGCAGTTGTCGCATGTAACAATTGTTTATTGTGAAAAACTTGATAACCAAGAGATAGGAAATTAAGCTCTGTAATCTAGTTTGAGCATTCATTTGACATGAAGAGCTCTAATTCGAGCCAAGCATGAGATAGGCAAGCCTAACTCAAATTTATCATGATTGGAGCTCTGCTACTCTTTTCCACTCTTTAATGTGATATCCCTAATAACCAAAAAATTGAGTTTGATCTGATTCACTTTTAATCAATCTTATTTTAAATTATATTTCTTTAATAATCACTCAGACTGAGCCATGATGGCAACATTAAANCTAGTTTGAGCATTCATTTGACATGAAGAGCTCTAATTCGAGCCAAGCATGAGATAGGCAAGCCGAACTCAAATTTATCATGACTCGAGCTCTGCTANAATTACCCTCTTCAATTTGGTTTTTTATTGCCTTAAGTTGCTCAATTATTTCACTTACTCAACCACACTCAGGGAAAGAGTGATTTTGAGACGTTGCAGTGGTAGGCCTTTTGTCTCATCAAGGGGAGAGGGGAGCGTTGCTACCTCATGATCTCTTATGATTCATTCTTTACGTCCTCGGCACCTCCATCTGCTACGTTCAAATGATCCTCTTTAGGAGATAACCGATCTGCTCCCTCGATTGCTTGATCTTCCCTTACCACATGAGCATCCCTGAATTGGATTTAAGACAGCTAGATGTCCCAGGCATGAAGGTAACCTACATTTATTTTTATATAGACATTGCCCTCGTATAGGGAGTGCGGGGANGGCATGCCATGTCTCATGAAGCTTGTCATGGACATCATGAGGTCAAACTTACAAAATTTGGCAAGTGGAGGTTACTCTTCCTTCTTCCTCCTTCACTTGGACTTATCCTTTTCACACAATATCTAAGCCTTGGTTTCATGCTTGAACCAGCCACAAAAACTTACCTAAACCTCTTTTGGGGACCAACCCATACTCCTAGCCACCTTGGACTTGAGCTAGCTACTTGACCAAGGGCTTAAACCCAACCCATGCCAGCTTTACCTAAACCCCATTTCTCCCTTATTCTTTGGCCATGAGCCCACTTGAGACCAAATTGACTTGAACTCACAGTTCCCTTGACCTTCCTCAGTGTAGAGGTGACCACACTTGCCATGGCCGACCACCTAGCCATTAGAAAATGCCAAGTACGAGAGCCTCCACAAGTGGGACTCACTGATGTAGCTCATTGCCAATGACCATCAAAGCCCTTCTTCCCTCCACCTAAGCAGCCTCCTTGCCACCATGGCTTGCCCTGATGACAGCCATGGATCACTCTATAAAACCAACACCCCACGGTCAAGTGGAGGAAGATGATCAAACCTTAACAAAACTCTGCCACAATTCTCCCAGACCCCCTAGCAGCCTTGTGAAGCTCATCCCCACCATTTTTCAGCCTCCATTCTCACTGCATTGCCCTAATTTTGAAGTCCAAATCCAAGGCACTTTTTTTGCCATCCGATTAAACCTTGCTAAATCCCAAATTTACTTGCTCTTAAGCTTCCTCAGAGCAAGAAATGAAGTTCCCCATCAAAATTGTCTCTTCCCGAGCCCTTCGCACCAAACTTTGACCAAGGCTGCACCACCCTCTAATCAAACTTTCACTTAGGCCCTATCCCAAAGAGAGGTAACGCTTCAAGCACACACATGGGACTTCAAGGAAGCTTCTACAACCATTTGATTAAAGCTACACCTCTTGGACAAAGGTATGGACAAAAAATCAAAATTTTGCTCTCAATTTCAACCTTTGTGAAGTAGATCTTAATTTCATGCTTGATTAACCATATAGATATGTTCATCTCACCTAAATGAAGGTGTAGGAACAAATCCCATATGATTTCATTAAGAATCAAGCAAGAAATTAGGGCTGAAAAATGAACGGTTATCGGGTTAAGGCACATTTGGGATGATGACTAGGAGCCGTTGGATCACACGTGCATTGAGTGGACGGCTGAGATCACGTCAAACGAGCAGATGATCAGTGAAAAGCAAGCTGAGTTAACAGCTAATAACGATGGCGACATTGAATTTAAGCACACCGCTCGTACTTTCGGAGAAGTGAAAGTATGATATTTTCTGATTTAAATAATTACAAAAACTTTAAAAATTAATAACTTGGTATAAAAAAATGCTAAAAATAAAATAAAAATACCTCTGTGCTCAGTGAACAGAGAAAAATAATGTGGATTAGAAATCAAAAATATTTTCTTTATATTTATTTCTAAATTAATGAAATACTCTGAAACTTGTTTAAATCATAAAATTAAATATTTATCATAAAAATAAGAACTTTGGAGGGTTCATTTCTCACATGACTAGGGTTGCGCTTTGATTTTTCCAAAGCCAGAGAGCACCGCTAACATTGAAAACCCTAATTTTCAATGTAAATCACCATTTTTGTTTAAAAAAATTATAACGAAATATAAGTTAGAAAATTATAAAAAATGGTTTGGTAGGTTCACTATGGTCAGAGAAACTTAAGAAAAATATAAATCAAAATTTAAAAATTTTAAGACATATTTTTCTATTTTAAAATTTAAAAAATTACCAAAATTAAGAAAAATACAAAATAAGTTAAATAATTACCAAATTTGGCTAAATTGAGGCTAATCACCTCAAGAGGCTACTATAAAAATTTCAAGGTCATAAAATTTTTTTTCGGTGTAAGAATGAATTTTATAGAAAAATGTGAATTTTTGCTCAAAAAATAAATTAAAAGAAAAATAAAAAATTATAAAAACTGGTTTGGGGCGTTCTTTGTGACCATAGGCACATATGAAAAATAAAATTGAGGTTAAAATAATTACTTTTTATGTCCTTTTCACTACTTAAAAAAATTATTAAAAAATAATTTAAACATAAGAAAAATGCAACATAATTTTCTTTGAGCTCTTCAAGGTCAGAGAGACTTATGAAAAATATAAAAAAGAATTTTGATAATAAAAATGCATTTTGGTTATTTATTTACTCATTAGAAATCATTTAAAAAATTATAAAAAAAATAAAATATAACTAAACAATTCACTAAAATTGTTTCTAATAGTCCTCTCACCTAATTGAATCTCCAATAATTTTCTTAAGCACAAAAAGTTTATTTTACTTAGGTNGATCGACCTAATTCCCGGAATGGAGGGAATCCGACTCCGGGATTTGCCGACCTTCATCCGCACCACCAACGCAGCAGATCTCATGTCGCAAATCATGCTTAAGAGACATGAGGAAGCAAGACAGGGCATCGGGCTGATCCTCAACACCTTCGACACCCTTGAGCCTGACGTCCTCGCTGCTGTCCGGGCCAAGTTCAGCAACGTTTACAGCATCGGTCCTCTGAATAAATTCAATAGCCTGGTTGCCACGGATTCAGAAGCCTCCATGATTGGATCCAGTCTATGGAAGAGCGATTCAGAGTGTTTGAATTGGTTGGAAGGGCAAGAGCGGGGGAGAGTGGTGTATGTAAATTTCGGAAGCATTACTGTACTGTCAGCACAGCAGCTGGCGGAATTTGCGTGGGGTTTAGCCGGCAGCGGATATCCGATCCTTTGGGCGATCAGACCGGACATGGTGAGCAGTGGTGGTGCGGCTGCGGCTTTGCCGGACGATTTTGTCAAGCAGGCGGAGGATAGAACGAAGGTAAAATCAGTTCCGAACATTTACTAGCTNAGTGAGTATGAATGATCAAGTGTGAATGACCGAATGTGATAGGTTGTAGAGTGGTCGAATGTAAATATCAAAATTACGAATGGAAAGAAAAGACATTGTTGTCATCTGCGAGATAATAAGTTGATTTTAGAAAGGAAATCTTCAAGAAGATTTTGATTTTTAATGATGATTTGACCAAAAAGATAGCTAGATTAGAGCATATAGTGGTTTACACATATTTTTTTTTTATATAGAGATTGCCTCTTATAAATGGGTGAAAAAAATTATAAAATAAATTCTCGGATTCACAATCAGATCTTTAATTGGTGGAATCACGTTCATTTCTACAGTAATTCAGCTCGAAAAAATGGGATTCAATATCCCGAAGAGTTGCGGTGAGCTTGGACCATATCACATATAAGAAGAAAAATCATACAAAGAGAAAAACTAAGCCATAAGGAGGGCGCAAGCAATATGGGCACATCAAAGAATTCATCACGCAACAGATTAACAAGCTCAAAAAGCAAATAAGGGGGATTATCAAAAAATAAAAGCTCGCCCATATAGCAATACCATCACATCCTTCATTAGCCCCGTCATGTCAAAGTGTCAAATTAGACTCTAGTGCCAAGCGAACCCCTTCATTTGTGCCAATAGATGAAGACGAGTCGTATTATCCAAACAATGCATTTTTGGCCATGTTGGATTGTCATAGGCGAAGGCAGGCCAAAACCCCATAATTGTATCAGTTGGAGATTGTTTTCTCTATAGAAATGTCCAAACTCAAAGCACCTGAATGCTTTAAGATCCCATCCATGGAGTCCTATTAAGAGTTTTTGGATCTCTCAGATCATGTCACCTCATTCAAGTCCACCGTATGTTTGTTAGGAGTAAATGATACCTTGAAATGCAAACTCTTCTTAATGACTTCAAAAAAATGTCTTATGGTGGTTCAATTACTTAATATTCAGAGTACTCACCTCTTTTGTAGAATTTAAGTGGATATTCTAAAAATTGTTTTATAGTTCTTAATATCTCATAAAAGTTTACATGCATTGTCATGGCTTCACTAGAAGCATGAGAAACCCTTGTGTGCTTTTGTGGGCCACATTTAAGAAGATATGCTCGAAGGACAAGACTTAAAGCCTAGCTCAAGGGTTAAAAGAAAGTCCATTATGCTATATGCTTGACTTGCAACATTTGAAGGCATTAATTGAGTTATTGGAACTCACTAATAATAATATATCAATAGACAATTAAAACTCACCATTGGTTCCCTCGTGGTTGGCCACTTTCACATCCCCCAACTCACATTGCAATTCAACAATTACCCTCTTCAATTTGGTTTTTTATTGCCTTAAGTTGCTCAATTATTTCACTTACTCAACCACACTCAGAGAAAGAGTGATTTTGAGACGTTGCAGTGGTAGGTCTTTTGTCTTGTCAAGGGGAGAGGGGAGCGTTGCTACCTCATGATCTTTTATGATTCATTCTTTACGTTCTCGGCACCTCCATCTGCTACGTTCAAATGATCCTCTTTAGGAGATAATTGTTCTGCTCCCTCGATTGCTTGATCTTCCCTTACCACATGAGCATCCAATGCAACGTTCAGGTTCAATCGGCCAACATTCTTTGTGTGAAAATAAAAGTCTCAAAGTTCGTTATAAGCAAAAAAATTCTAGAAGAAAAAGGGAGAACTAAAAAAATTATATATTTTTTTTCCTCATGTTCATAAAGTGAAAAAGTTTTTTCAGAAACAACCCAATCTTGTCCTATTTTCCCACACTCCCAAGACCAAATGTCGCTAGAGGTGCCGAGACATTCATCCGTGTGGGCAGATCCTTTGTCAGATCATCCGTTGGTGAGGCGAACTCCATGACAGTTGTGCAAATAATAACTCTTACAAGAGTCATCCTTAATGTCTCCCCTCGGCAAGAAGGCAAACCACCCATTACTTACTTGACATCCACCTTATGCCATCTCTGACTACTCATAGTGAATATACCCATTAATAACTCCTCATGTAGAATATCGGGGTTTGATTTGCTGAGTTTTGTTACGACACACCAAGCAAATAAAAAGTGGCTGAATCTAAAGATAAAGAGAAGGGGTTGAAATGCTAATAAGCTCCACAGATGTCTCATCGCTCTAGTTATAAGAGGTTAGGGATTGAGTATCTATGTCATAAGTGCCACTAAAATCGCATAGCTATTCAATGCATTTCATGAGCTCATTTTTATTGCAACACAACTTTCTAAGAGAATAGAAAACCATGAAACTAAATATGTACAAACCAAAACAACTACTCAAACTAGCAGGAATAGAAACTCGCCTATATAGCCATACCCCTCGGTCCAAACATGCTAAAGAAATGGGCCTAAGGATGGAGAAGGTGATCACTTTATTTTTGCCAAACTCGGACAAGTATCAACTGATTATGAATGGCAGAGTGCGAATGACCAAATGTAATGGGTCGAGTGCGAGTGAATAAATGGGAATATAGAAGGTGCAAATGCAAAGAACAGAGGTCGTCAATCATCCACCAGATAGCCAGTTGACTTTGTAAGGGAAATCCTTAGAAAGATATTGACTTTAATGATGATGTGATAAAAAAGACAGCTAGATGTCCCAAGCATGAAGATAACCTACATTTAGTTTTATACAGAAATTGCCCTCATATAGGGAATGCGAGGATTAAATGTAAAATAGATTCCCCAATTCCATATTCGATTTCAAATTTGTGGAACCATGTTCATTCCTATAATAATAACCCAGCTCGCTCTCCCTCCCTCCTTCCCTCACTCCTTCTCTCTCTCTCTTTCCTTACTCTCTATTTCTTATCTGTGATTCACGAACAGTATAAGATTTGATAATGTTCATTAATTAAAAAAACAATAATTAATTAATTAACTAATTAATTAATCTTCACAGTATTTAAAATCAATTTTCTTAATTATAAAATTTAGGTACCAAAAAAAAAACATATTTTTCTTAAATAATTTTTACATAATTGACCTCACAAAATCTATTAAAAAAAATGTNTTGAACCTTAGAAAAGCTCAAGCTCAAAGGATGTCTCTCTAAAGAGTCCTTTCAAAATTTTACAATTCAAGTCTTTTGAAGAAAATAAAAAATAAAAACTCTTTCCAAAATTAAAAGTTAAAGATTTTGGTTAAAAGTTTAAAGCACTTTTCAGAATGAAGAGTTTAAATATTTTTTCAAAAGTTCAAAGCTCTTTTCAAAAGTTTAAACCTCTTTAAATTAAAAAATATTTTTAAAATCTAAAGTTATTTTCAAAATTAAAGTTAAAAAAAATTTCTTCAAAAATTTGAAGCTCTTTTAAAAGTCAAAATTAAAATACCTTTTAAAGTTAAAAAATTAAATGAACCTTTGGAAATTTAAGGAATTTTAAAATTAGAACCCTTTCAATCACTTAACTTTTCAAAAGACCATTGCAAAATAAAAATCAATTCAACTTAAAAAAGATCTTTGCAAAGAATATATTCTTGAAACTCCTTTTGAGCTTAGGAAATAAGAAGAATTTATAAGATTTGTCAGGCTCTCTAAATTGCGTAGCATAGGAAAAGCTTTTATATTCCCTAGCATGAGTGTATACCAAAATGAACATGTTTCTCCCTAGAAACTTGTGATTTTGTAGCCTTAACTTATGATTATATAAGGCTTTGCCATTCTAAATCTAAATAATCCATACATAAGTAAACTCATATAGCTCATACATTTTGAATGACAAATTTTTTTTCTCAGAAAAATCCCTATTGTTGCATGAACAATAAAATATTTTTAGTTAGAATATAAGTGATTCTTAAATATGAAGAATATAAAATTAAAAGGTTTAAGTTAAATTGTTCTAGATAGAAGTCTCAATCACACATCAAAACCTTAGGAATAAGGAATAAAAATACTTATGATAGAAAACTGAATTCAAAACCTTCATAAGAACTCTAACTTTCTGACACCTACAACACCCTATGAAAACTGAAACTTCAAACTTTATAAGAACTTTGATTTATCACCATAATTCACAAACNTTAAATTTTATAAATTATAATATATAATAAATTAATAAAAATAATATATTAATATATTATATTAGTAATATATTAATATAGATATTATAATTTATATAATATAAGTTAGATAATTAATATAATATATTATTTATATATATTAATATTAGGGATGTCAAACTTGCTCGTCGTTCACGAACAGTTAGTGTTCAACTCGTTCGTTAAGAAACGAACACGAACAGTAACTTCACGAACAATTTCGAACACGAGCTTATTTCAAACAAACTAAATTTCAAATGAACCGAACGTGAATACAAACTCTGTTCGTTCGTGTTCGGTTCGTTTACACCCCTATAGCGAATGTGATCAGCTCATTTTTATCAAATTTGGATGACTANACTCGTTCGTTAAGAAACGAACACGAACAGTAACTTCACGAACAATTTCGAACACGAGCTTATTTCAAACAAGCTAAATTTCAAAAGAACCGAACGCGAACACAAGTTTTGTTAGTTCGTGTTCGGTTCGTTTACACTCGTAGGTAGGTACAATCATAAAATGAGGACAACAACCAAGCTAGAATTGAACTACTGCAATATTTAGCAATTATTATCTTTCTTCTCTGAGTTTTAGTCTCAAAAAAATGGTTTCATCGCCGTCGCCGTCGCCATTGCCGGCAGCAAAGTTGTCATCAGAAGCAGTAAGCACGCCGCACGCCGTCTTGCTATCATTCCCTGCGCAAGGCCATCTCAACCCAATCCTCACCCTTGGAAAGCTCCTCCACATCCTCGGCGGCTTCCGCATCACCATCGTCAACACCGATTTCACTCACCGCCGCCTCCTTCGGTCATCCTCCTTCGCAGCCGCAGCAGCAAATAACGCCATCCATGGATTCCACCTGACCGCCATCCCCGACGGCCTCCCTCCGAACCTCTTCGACAACGACGCAACACAGGACATACCCACCATCTGCGCCTCCACACGGCAGCACTGTCCTGCCTTCTTCCGCCAACTCATCTCCTCTCTATCACCTCCAGCCACCTGCGTCATCGCCGACGGCTCCATGAGCTCCTCCGCAGCCGTAGCAATGGAGCTCGGTATCCCCGCTTGGCTATTCTACACACACAGTAGCTGCGGCTTCTGGAGCTACATAAACTTCGCCGAACTCGTGCGGAGAGGATATACGCCCCTTAAAGATGAGAGCTTTTTAACTAATGGATACCTCGACACAAAGATCGACCTAATTCCCGGAATGGAGGGAATCCGACTCCGGGATTTGCCGACCTTCATCCGCACCACCAACGCGGCAGATCTGATGTCGCAAATCATGCTTAAGAGACATGAGGAAGCAAGACAGGGCGTCGGGCTTNCGGAATGGAGGGAATCCGACTCCGGGATTTGCCGACCTTCATCCGCACCACCAACGCGGCAGATCTGATGTCTCAAATCATGCTTAAGAGACATGAGGAAGCAAGACAGGGCGTCGGGCTAATCCTCAACACCTTCGACACCCTTGAGCCTGACGTCCTCGCTGCTGTCCGGACCAAGTTCAGCAACGTTTACAGCATCGGTCCTCTAAATAAATTCAATAGCTTGGTTGCCACGGATTCAGAAGCCGCCATGATAGGATCCAGTCTATGGAAGAGCGATTCAGAGTGTCTGAATTGGTTGGAAGGGCAAGAGCGGGGGAGGNGACGTCCTCGCTGCTGTCCGGGCCAAGTTCAGCAACGTTTACAGCATCGGTCCTCTGAATAAATTCAATAGCTTGGTTGCCACGGATTCAGAAGCCGCCATGATTGGATCCAGTCTATGGAAGAGCGATTCAGAGTGTCTGAATTGGTTGGAACGGCAAGAGCGGGGGAGGGTGGTGTATGTAAATTTCGGAAGCATTACANATTGGTTGGAAGGGCAAGAGCGGGGGAGAGTGGTGTATGTAAATTTCGGAAGCATTACTGTACTGTCAGCACAGCAGCTGGCGGAATTTGCGTGGGGTTTAGCCGGCAGCGGATATCCGATCCTTTGGGCGATCAGACCGGACATGGTGAGCAGTGGTGGTGCGGCTGCGGCTTTGCCGGACGATTTTGTCAAGCAGGCGGAGGACAGAACGAAGGTAAAATCAGTTCCGAACATTTACTAGCTAAAAATTGATTATTTTTTTTTAATTGATGCAAAACGTCGAACAGGTGGTGGCGTGGTGCGACCAAGAGGCGNCGGATATCCGATCCTTTGGGCGATCAGACCGGACATGGTGAGCAGTGGTGGTGCGGCTGCGGCTTTGCCGGAAGATTTTTTCAAGCAGGCGGAGGACAGAACGAAGGTAAAATCAGTTCCGAACATTTACTAGCTAAAAAAGTGATTATTTTTTTAATTGAGGCAAAACGTCGAACAGGTGGTGGCGTGGTGCGACCAAGAGGCGGTTTTGGCCCACCCTGCGATTGGAGTCTTTCTGACGCACTGTGGGTGGAATTCAACACTGGAGAGTTTGTGCGAGGGGGTGCCAATGGTGTGCTGGCCCATCTTCGCCGAGCAGCTGACGAATTGCCGGTATGTTTGCGAAGAGTGGGNCCCTGCGATTGGAGTCTTTCTGACGCACTGTGGGTGGAATTCAACACTGGAGAGTTTGTGCGAGGGGGTGCCGATGGTGTGCTGGCCCTTCTTCGCCGAGCAGCCGACGAACTGTCGGTATGTTTGCGAAGAGTGGAGAGTGGGACTGGAGATAAAAGGAGAGGTGAAGAAGGATGGAGTTGAGAAGTTGGTGAGGGAAGCCATGGAAGGAGAGAAGGGGATGGAGATGAAGAGAAGAGCCTTGGAGTGGAAGGAGAAAGCAACGAGAGCAATGGAGCCCGGCGGCTCCTCGTTTGCAAATCTTGAGAAACTCATGAGGGATTTGGTCCACATGAAAGTTGAGTGAAGCAGCATCCATCAGTAAATTAAGGAATTTATTTTTTTAAATAATTTAGCTCAAGGAGTCGAACCCAAATCTGCACAGCTCATTCATCAATTGGGCTGAGAAAATTTTTGTACGGCGCAACGTTGTGTGCGTCAGAGATGTTACTCAGAGGATATTAGGGGGTTATATCCGCGTTACACCCCTGTAACCCCCATGTATCATGTCTGTAAACTACTTGTACCTTCTAGTAAGTTTCGCTCTTCTGTTTTCATATATTTGTAGGTTACAGAAAAGTTACAGGTAGGTTACAGTGATGTTACAAGAGTTATAACTCGATATAACCTCCCAAAATCCTATGAATAACTTCCATGACGTATCTAAGGAAATTTTTTTCTCCAATTGGGTCTAACTTAAGTGTTGACTTCAGCAAATGAATTTGTCATATCGACTGGCGCCTACATACACTCCAATACAATAAACATACACGGCTTCCTTCGGTTGGCAAAATTATTTTGTGCTTCTACGGCAGGGCAGGATGGGCCTAAGAAAGAATTAATAATAAATAATAGCCTCCCATGTAATCAACACCATTCATATCTAATAATTCCTCCTTGGACAGACACCCAAGAAAGCTACATGTCGTGCCAGATAACAATTATATATATATTTTTTAATATTTGGAGCATATTTATGAGGGTTATTTTGAACTTTCATTTCAAGATTGGACCAATATTTATGGTCGGTTACATTAGGCAGCCATAGTTAATTTTTGGTTATTTGGAACTTTCATTTCAACATAAAAATAGGTTATGAGCTGTTTATATTAAATTATTATTAAACTACATGATCCTTATATAATTATTTCATCAATTATTTATGATATGGTCGGGTACATTAGGTAGCCATAGTTAAGTTTTAGCTATTTGGAACTTTCATTTCAACATATAACTGCATGCTTCTCTACTAAATAGGTTGGTTATGAGCTCCTTTTCTGTCAGAAACAGCTACTTAATTCTCACGTGGCCATTTCCTTTATGGGGAATTTACCCAAATCTTATGCATTTATCTATCATGCATCTAAACTTTAATATTTATGGGCACATCACCTAGCTTATCCTTTTTATAGAGTGGGAACATTGAAATAGGGCTGTCAAAAAAGCTTTTTGTTCGCGAACAGTTCATATTTGGTTCTCGTGTTTGATTCATTCGATAAGTAAATGAGATGAACATGAACAATTTTTTTTTTGTTCGGATAGTTAAACAAACCAAACATGAACAGNTGTTCGGCTCGTTCGTTAATAAACAAACACGAACAGTGACTTTACGTACAATTTCGAACACTAGCTTATTTCGAACACTAGCTTATTTCAAACAAACTGAGCACTAACACAAGCTTTGTTCGTTCGTGTTCGGTTCAATAACACCCCTACATTGAAATACATCTGTTCATGTTTGGGTAAGGTGGCTTTATCTTTAAAAACTGAAATTTATGTGTGAAATAGTTAAATACATAAGTTTAAGTGTTATGTATGTAAATCTTCCTTCTTTAATTTGTTCCTATTTTATTTAAATTTTATTTTATTTTTCATATTTTTATTTGAAATAAAATATAATTGATGTGTTACAATATATTTAATTATTTATAAAAATACTCAATTTTTTAAATATTATAGGTGATTCAGAAAATAAGTTAGTTCTTTGAAAATATAAAAACAAAAAACAAAATTGTGCTAAACAAATGTGCTTTCGTGACAGCTGGCCTGATAGATACCACTCAATTCATATATATTTACAAAAAAAAANATCTAATTGATGTGTTACAATATATTTAATTATTTATAAAAATACTCAATTTTTTAAATATTATAGGTGATTTAGAAAATAAGTTAGTTCTTTGAAATTATAAAAAAAAACAAAATTGTGCTAAACGATTGTCCTTTGGTGACAGCTGGCCTGATAGATGCCACTCAATTCATATATATTTACAAAAAAATCTGCTTAAACTCTAAATATTACATAAATACCACTCAATTTCTCTAAATTTATACAAAAACACTAAAATTTTAATTTTTTACAACTTAAAAAAGTATATTTTTTCTTCTGATGATGACTTTTTAATGAGATATGAAATATTTGCCTAAAGATTTTAATTTAGGTCTTAGATATATAAATACATAAGAATTGAACGGTGCTTATGTAAATGCCCCAATAAAAATCTATAGTATAAAAATAGCCAAAGGACTCCAATCAGTCTCTTTCAAGATCATCTTATAAGAAAACAGGCTCATTGAAGTAACAGAGCGGAATAGAAAGGTAGAGTGCGAGGGGTACGACATGGGTTCTTTTGTTCGTGATAAACCGCATGCCGTTCTTGTTCCCTATCCCTCCCAAGGCCACATAACTCCGATGCTCAAGCTGGCCAAGCTCCTCCACTCCCATGGCTTCCACATCACCTTCGTTAACACCGAGTTCAACCACCAACGCCTCTTCGTGTCTCAGGGATCCGCAGCCCTCGCCGGCCTGCCGGATTTCCGCTTCGAAGCCATTCCTGACGGCATGCCGCCTTCCGATCTCAACGCCACGCAGGATCTCCAGGTTCTCTGCACATCCATCCAGAAAAACTTCCTTCTTTGGCCCTTTCTCGAGCTGCTCGAGAAGCTCAAAAACCCTTCTTCCGGCGTCCCCCCAGTCACCCAAATCGTTGCCGACGGCATGATGAGCTTTTGCATCGATGCCGGCGACAAGTTTCGCATCCCCGTCGCTGCCTTATGGACGGCGAGCGCTTGCGGTTTAATGGGCTATCTTCACTTTCACGACCTCGTCCTGCGGGGCATTTCACCTCTGAAAGGTCATTCGCCAAATCAAATATCTAAAAATTTCTAAAAATTAAGTTTTTTTTATTCTGACAGCTTCACTCTCCAACAATTCATTAGACACTCCTTAGAAAAAAACGAAAATTTTAATGACAAGTGATCTCCTGCTATTTTAATATGCTATTATTGTTTTGTTTTATTTTTTTCTGAAGATGAAAGCTGGCTGAACAACGGATATCTAGACGAGCCGGTGGATTGGATCCCAGGGATGAAGAACATCCGGCTCAAAGACCTGCCTTCCTTCCTTCGAACCACCGATCCCGACGACATATTCTTTAACTTCCTCAGAAGCGCAGCCCGTCGGATCGTCGAGGCCAAAGCCATCATCATGAACACCTTTGATGAACTCGAACGCCCTGTTCTCGACGCCCTGTCCTCCCTTCTCCCGCCGCCCATCTACACCGTCGGCCCCCTCAACCTGCTTTCCCACCATTTTCCAGAGGACCCCTTCCTCAAATCCACCGGCGCCAACCTCTGGAAGGAAGAATCCGACTGCATCGAATGGCTCGACGGCCACGATCCTCGCTCAGTCGTGTTCGTGAATTTCGGCAGCATAACTGTGATGAACAACGAGCATCTCGCCGAGTTTGCGTGGGGGCTGGCGAATAGTGGTTACAGCTTTCTGTGGGTGATTAGGGGAGATCTGGTCAAAGGGGAGATCGCGCTTCTTCCGCCGAAGTTTATTGATGCGACGAAGGGGAGGGGGAAGATGGTGAGCTGGTGCGCGCAGGAGCGTGTTCTCTTGCACCCGGCGGTGGGAGTTTTCCTGACTCACGCCGGCTGGAACTCAATCCTGGAGAGCTTGACCGCCGGCGTGCCATTATTGTGCTGGCCATTCTTCGCGGAGCAACAGACTAATTGCAGGTATGTNTGTTCGGCTCGTTCGTTAATAAACAAACACGAACAGTGACTTTACGTACAATTTCGAACACTAGCTTATTTCAAACAAACTGAATTTCAAACAAACTGAGCACTAACACAAGCTTTGTTCGTTCGTGTTCGGTTCAATTACACCCCTACATTGAAATACATCTGTTCATGTTTGGGTAAGGTGCTTTATCTTTAAAAATTGAAATTTATGTGTGAAATAGTTAAATACATAAGTTTAAGTGTTATGTATGTAAATCTTCCTTCTTTAATTTGTTCCTATTCTATTTAATTTTTATTTTATTTTTAATATTTTTATTTGAAATAAAATCNTGGAAGGAGAGTGCGCTTCGAGCTCTGGAAGAGGGAGGGTCTTCCCTTTTGAATTTTCAGAAGGTGGTGAAGGAAGTATTGGTCTAGTAATGAATTTACTAATTAATTAGGGTCTATGAATGGATCTTGAGGAGGAGGACATAGGAAGGAGATGCTATATTTCCTTTTGCTTTTACTGCAGAAAAATAATCAGTCAGCTGTTTGATCCTACCACTGCCGGGGCCAAAAAAAATCATTTTTTGGACTTAGTTTCTTATCTTTATTATGATTTTTAAATGCGAAATAAATATGTTTCAAAGTTTCTTTGCTTTTAGTCGATCATCTTCAATTTTCTTCACCCTTTTGCAATTGAAAAGCAATTACTTTTATTTCAACTTTACCTTATCGCTCTTCATGCAGTTTTTATCATAGTATTACATTGATTAAATTTATTAAAATTAGTTTGAAATAAACAAACTTCAGTTTTGTCAACATATATACATGTGGCAGTTGACAAATTAAAAAAAATTATTTACATAGCCCACAATTCTTATGTATTTACATATTTAACATCTAAAATTTGATATTTGAACTTGGAACATTTTGGTGTCATGAATTTATGGATGAAAGTGTATATTTCAATTTTAAAAAGTAAATAACTATGATATTTTTTTATGCGATTTTAAAATGTTGAATGTGTTATGCAACTAAAATTTTTAATTTTTTTGATATCCACTATGAGAAGTGCATTGTTTAGTCAAAACCTAAAAATCAAAAAGAACCCATAAATTTGGTTAATTCAGTTCAATTCAGTTCAGTGTTACAGTTGTGTTTCAATTTTAGTAATATGTAATATATACAGTGATGAAATACAATTTAAGAAAATACATATGAACATTCAGTCCAATCTCCTTCTCTTCAATGTGATGATTTAAACTTATGATTGTTAACCTACGGATGAGATTCTGGTAGCTTTTGATCAGTAATAGTTTGGTAAGAATATATGCATGTTGATATGTGATCGTAAATTACTTTAGAAGAATGTGTTTAAGTTTTATATGGTCGCCAATAAAATGGTAATCCACTTCTTTATGTTTCGTCCTGGCGTTCTTTATGTTTCGTCCTGGCGTGAAACATTGGCTCGTGACTACTAGGGCTATAGCTGATGTGGTTTCACTGTGAATGATTTTTTGCTACAATGATTGATTTTTGAAGTCATGAAAAAGTTGTAAAAGCCAGTGAACATCTACAGTTGAAGTAGCAAGGACTCTGTTTTCGGCTTCAGTGGATGATCTAGCTATTATAGTTTACTTATTCGCATAGCAGGAAATAAGATTTGATCCAATATATATGTACAATTCAGTTGTTAATTTCTGATCACTCGTCAATTAGCATCTTCATAGGCACTTAAACAAAAATCACCATAAACAATAGAAAGACTATAGTGAAGCATAACTTTAAGATATTGAAGGAGCTTTTTGAGATATTAAAAAAGTGTATTGGTAGGGTTATGCGTATGTTGGCTAAAACNCGGGATACGTGGCGTGATTTTATTGGGTGTGCACCTTCCTCTACGTGCGTAGTACTGATGTAATATTTTTTCTTATTATTTTTCTTCTCTGAGTTTTTGTCTCAAAAAAATGGTTTCATCGCCATCGCCGGCAGCAAAGTCGTCATCAGAAGCAGTAAGCACGCCGCACGCCGTCATGCTATCATTCCCTGCGCAAGGCCATCTCAACCCAATCCTCACCCTTGGAAAGCTCCTCCACATCCTCGGCGGCTTCCGCATCACCATCGTCAACACCGATTTCACTCACCGCCGCCTCCTTCGGTCATCCTCCTTCGCAGCCGCAGCAGCAAATAACACCATCCATGGATTCCACCTGACCGCCATCCCCGACGGCCTCCCTCCGAACCTCTTCGACAACGACGCAACACAGGAC